>WYDI02015017.1:0-28669 GCA_009867235.2 Psittacus erithacus
CAGAGCAACTGGCAATGCAGAGGTAAACCCATCTGGGCTGCTGCACTGTGGCAAGATATTGCTGCCCAGGTGCAGAATCTGGTGGTGAAGGTACGCCATGTAGATGCGCATGTACGCAAGAGTCGGGCCACTGAGGAGCACCAGCACAACGAACAAGTGGATAAAGCTGCTCAGATTGAAGTGGCTCACATGGACTTAGATTGGCAACATAAGGGTGAATTATTTTTGGCCCAGTGGGCCCATGACACGTCAGGCCATCAGGGCAGAGATGCAACATGCAGACAGGCCCTTATCATTATTATTATTGGTGGTAGCAGTAGTAGTTTTGTGTTATACCTAAGTTACTGGACTGTTCTTATCTCAACCCATGGGAGTTACATTCTTTCTCTTCTCCTCCTCATCCGTCTGGGAGCAGGGTAGGAAGAAGTAGGGGAGTGAGCAAGTACCTGAATGGTTCTGAGTTACCGACCGGGCTTAAACCACGACAAGAGGTCACACACGAATTTTTTTTTACTAAATGGCTGTTTCTAAGAGATCTGAGAGCAGCATCCAACAGCAGCATTCCCTCACTTGTATGGGAAGATGGGTGGTAGCAAAATGTAAATAAACCATTTGTCTGGTTTTAGTTCTCTTAAGCAGAGATAGAAGAAGGTAAGATCATTATTTAATGAAGAACTGGAGGTGTCTGTATTTTAAATTTAAATCTGGTTTTAAGGAGTTAGACAAAACCGTATCTTCAGGTTTGATTTGATTTGGGGTTTTTTTATGGAATAAAGATAATTTGGTCTTAACCTTAAGTGCTCCGGCTTCTCTAAAGAGAGTTTGGCAAACTATGAACAAAATCTGGGGGTTGGAAAGAAGAAATATTGAAAATGGAATGTGGAATCATGGAATAGTTAGGGTTGGAAAGAACCTTACGGTCATAATGCAGATAAACAGAAGTCTAAGATTACTGTTCGCAATTGCAACAAATTAATAAAATAAATTAGAAATGTCCAAATGTTAGTATTTAGGGAGGGTTTCATTTGGAAATCTGTTTCTGTCTTTATCTTTCAAAGGGTGTTTTTAGAGATAAGTTAAAATCACAGAACAGTTTAAGCGCAGCATTCTTTCCCCTGATGCGTGGAAACAAAACTAAAAAGCCAGTTATTCTTTCAGCTGTTCCAATAGGAAAAAAAAAAAAGAAAAAAGAGTTGACATCTTCCCGTCAAATCAAGGCACGCTTTCAGTGGATGTAAATGCCATTGTACAGCAGCCTAATGCTGCAGTTCTAGATCTTTTCATTATTATAGTTCAAAGTGCTAATGAGTTGGCTGCAGTACCTGTTGCCTGTGGTGGCTTGATCTGGATGAGATACTGTATCACTTTTCTTTTGTTTCCAAAGTGTAGGGTTTAATGCGACTTGTGCCCACAGTAATACAATCAGGATGTATGGTTTAGCTGTTACCTGAAATTCTGAGTCTTGCTCATATTTCACAGCCTTAAGCTTGGCACCAAGGCAAGTCTGGAGCAAAAGGACTTGGACAGGACCCAACTCGTTCTGTATAGGCAATTCATGTCTGCCAAAACTGAATTTCTAGAGGCAACAGACAAGTTGGATTTCCCAGTTCTTGGGTTTAGGGTACCTTCAGAAATAAAACCAGTAGATTTGCTTTTACTGCAAAGTACGTGTTTGATTCCTGAAATGGAATCCTGAATTTATGTGCACAATATTTGAGCCTTCAAGCACATTGTGTAGAAAGAAGCACTAATATGCAAAGTTGCCTTGATTCCCATCTCTTAGCTCTATTCAGTACCATTCAAAATGGCTGTGACATCTTTGATGTCCATACAGACCACTGATGTGTTTTAATGGTCTCTACGGATACAGGTATCAGTGGACTCAACCATGGCCTAACTTTATGTATGCAAAATGGGGCAGAAATAAAACAAATACGAGATAGTGGGAAAGAGGATTCTTGAAACCGAGTGTGTGCTTGCCAATGTTTATGAGATGCATGTCACTTTAACAGCTATTTGAGCACAGTGAGGGGAAAGAGACAACTCATGTGGCAAGATGTGTTTCAGCATCTTAAAAATGCCTGCAGTGTTTTCTTTCAAGGGTAGAGTTTTTATTTTCTCTTTCCATTACAAGCCCCCTCCCAAAAAACGAAAAGGTGGCAAAGTACCTGCTGATGCAGGTAACTCTTGCTTAACCATTCTGACGTGCTTTGAGATGTGCTAAATTACACTTGCTTTGACTAGCACTTTTTTTTTCTTCATAAAGAACAGCTACTCACTACATTTATAAAGCCAGCTTTTACCAAGAAAATGAATGAGTCGTATGTCCTCTCTGGCTGTTTAATTTCATTGATTTGCCAACATATGTATCCTGTAGAAACTCACTCACGTTTTCCCTCTAATACTGCTGTCTAATAACGAGATTTCCTCAATGTGACACCCTTCAAATAAATATACTGCTGTTAAAAAAATGATTCCAATTACTCCATAAAAGGGAAAACAATTATGTATTTAAATATGGTTTCAACATTTTTCTTAATGGAAATGTTAAACAAACATTTTAGGTCACAAAGGAAACATACCGCTGGCATGTAACAACTTGAAAATTTTTGGACCTCCTAAAAAAATCCATGTAAGCTTGTGCAGTTAATAAGTGCAGTATTAGGAAAATCTTTCTGAGTGCAATATAAAAAGTTGTCATCTTACTTAGGGGCTAACTGGGGATCTCCGTAACTGATACTGATTGGGAAACTAATGCTCTGCTTCCATAGTAGGACCGCCTCTCATAGCTGGAGGCAAAAGGGAATGCAAAGCATGATAGTTCTACTCTGACACATGCCTTCCTTTGTCTTGTCTGTAGCTTCAAATTCTTAGTCATCTATCAGGCTCCCCCTCTTTCCCATCAAATAAAATGTCGATGTTTGTTTCTCAGATCTTCAAACTCTGTGCAGATTGTGCAGGCAGTTATCCAGACAGGATTATTCCAGGCTTAATAATCATCAGAAGAATGATGTTGGGAGCATGAAGGGGATTTCCTGATCACGTTGCAGAGCTGTGCGATATGGAGGTTGAGGTGTGGTGTGCTAACTCTTCCAGTGAGGCAGAACTGCCCAGAGAAGGAGAACATACCTTTTTTAGACGTTGTATAAACACTGTATTTTCTTCCTTGTCCCTCCCACGCATTCTCCATAGCCAGGTATTTTGGGCCTGTGTTCTCCATACGGTATAAATGCAGCCATTCGCCATTGGTGATATGATGCCTGTTCTTTTCCATAAGAGCCAGCTTTGTTTCCTCTCTGCATGTGAGTGCACAGGACAGCTTGGTATGGGGCTTGTGCAGACCATGGCTTGGTATGGTATTTTGTCAACAGCTGCAATTTTTAGGGAAAAAATTGAAGCTGAAATTTTGGTTATTAAGATTCCTAGAAAATGTCTATATAGTAAGCCTTAGATCTATTGAACTACTCCTGACTTCAGGTCTTTCTTCTTTTAGAAGAAGTATTTTCCTTTGACAGGAGGTGCTTTCTACAGAGTTTCTCTAGGTTTTGTTTTGTATGTTCTGCCTGACTTGATACACCATTTCTGTGCTTTTTTGCATAATAACTTGTCTACCCTCTCTTTAATTTTTCCACCTTCTTCTCATCTGTCTTTTATTTCTCCTTGGTTTTTATATGTCTTCTCTGTCTTTGTCTTTTCTATCTCTCCAGTGAAATCACAAGCCCCAGTTCTCTTCTGTTTTTCCTTAGCTGAAGGTTACTCTGGGTACTCAGCGCTGTGCATAATGCTGCCCATTGCACGCTGTAGTGTATTTGCCAAAACTGATCACCAAAAGATACAAATTGAACTTTGCATTGAGGCTGCAATTTATCTTCTGCATTGGTGAATCTTCCCTTAACACTTCAAATGGATGAGATTGAAAGTCACACAGCTCAGTCAGTCTGAAATGTTGCTCTGTTGGTAGAAGAACTACATTAACTCTGTAGCGATAGGCTTGTGGATGTTGAAGTGTAGAAAGTTTGTTTCTCATTCTTCCTAATTTTTCAGACAATTTTCTAAAAGGTGCCTAACTTTCTGTATTTACGGCGTTTGTTTGCAATGGTTTTTTATTTTAATAGCTGAAGCGAACTGCTTCAGTGATGAAGATAAAAGTTCTTGTTTGCCAGAAGTTCTTGCATTTAGATTTTACTCCCAAGATCAACAGAAGAATGAGAAGTTACTTTTTGTATGACTGCACCTGTGAAAAAAAAAACATGTGGCTGAGTTGAGCTGGAACACTAAGCAGTTTTTCTGTGTCCAGTTGCTTTTTGGGGTCTGTGTGACTTTCTTGCAAGGTTATCTTTGTTAATGACTGTATTTAGTACAGAGGCTCTTTTGGCTTACGGCGGCTTGTGGTGTGGTCACAAGTGGTTTGTGTTCTTGGCTTTCCTGTGGTAGTGTTTTTTTGTCCTCCATGTCCATTTCTCTTTTTCCCTCTGGACTTCTGACTTGGGACCTTGCAGCTAGCTACTCTCCAATTACTGGAGGCAATATCTCAACACTAACAGAGCACTTCGTCCAGGCTAAATCTCTGCTGGAGAATTACCAGAACAGCTATAATAGTATAAGCAAATCAGCTAACCTGGCCAAGCAAAGCAATACCATAATGCTGCTATGATAATAATTTTAAGGCAGCTCTGTTTCCAGGTGACTATGAAAAGGCTGGTAGTAATTAGACTTAAAAGTAATATCCTTGCAGTAATAGATGATTTTACAAATTATCAATGCTGAAAATAAGCAACACAGAATACATTTAAAGAAAAAATAAATAATATTTTTTGCAACAACAATACAACTGGATGATTTTGCATTATGGGAAAAAGAATGTTGTGTTGTTCAGGTACTGTTGAGGAATGGCTTGATGAGAAAGGGCATGGATCTATGGAGCGGTTGTACAAGCACAGCAGATGCTAGGCTGACTAGGCTGCATCTGGATTCAGCCAATCACAGGCTGCATCCGGATTCAGCCAATCACGTCATGACAATTCAATCCCTCAGATTCAGCCAGTCACAGGCTGCATCCAGATTCAGCCAATCACGTTGTGACAATTCAATCCCTCAGATTCAGCCAATCACAGGCTGCATCCAGATTCAGCCAAGCACGTCGTGACAATTCAATCCCTCAGACAGCCAATCACAGGCTGCATGCGGATTCAGCCAATCACAGGCTGCATCCAGATTCAGCCAATCACGTACTGACAATTCAATCCCTTAGATTTAGCCAATCACGTAAAGAAGGACTAGATTTAGCCAATCATGCAATAACTAGCTGATGTAACCTTTTAGGCTTAGCCACTCATGTGATGACAGGTGTGCATAAATTAGTGGAATAAGGTATATAAGCTGCACCGACTGGCAATAAAGTGGAACTTGCTTATCACTCATATTGGGTCGTTGCTTGATTCCCTGCGTCGTCAGCCCACCTTAGCTTGCAACAAGGTACCTCTTGCTCTGCCTTGTGACAATGATGTGAGGTTGTTTTTTTGTACGGAGTACTTGCATGGTAATGCTTCCTCACTTCTCCAAATATGCGTATGTCTTCCTAAGTCCTCTTCTTTTCCATTCTTCCAATTATTCTGTTCCCGTGGATTATATGGAGCTTTGAAACATGTAAGACGGTAGTCTGAAAACAGCACACATGTAATTTCTTTGACAAACATGCTGAGATGGTTCAAAATATCACTGACTTTTCAAGATGTTCCTAAAATCCACTAATTCTTTGAAATATGGGAATAACATTGGAATGTCTGGTTTCCGTTTAGTTTTTCAACAACCTCCCCTTATTTGGATTCTGCATATAAATAAGACTGAAGAGGATACATCACTTGAAATATGTTCTTTTCTTGCACAAACACACACCAAACCTTGATGTTTCCCGAGCTTCATAATGTATGCTTAAAACAATAAAGCTAAATTAGGATCTCCAGAATTAGAATGGTAACATTAAAAAAAGAAAAAGAAAAATCTACCACATGGGTACCTGCAAAGTCATGAAGGTGTGGAAACAGTATTAATTGTTAATCCTGTGAGCCTCTGTGTTTTACAACAAAGTAGACAAACCGTTATATCAAGATCAGGCAAGACTTGTTTAAAATTTAGGTTCAATAGAAATGCCTGGAAAATCGATAAGTAAATGCCTGGAAAATCGATAAGTATGTATTGACAGTGTAGGGTTCTGTGGAGCATTACCTTGGTTGGCTGTCAGGTTTCCATCAGCCACTATGTCATTCCCCCTTCTCAATCCTTCTCAAGGACTGGGGGAGAAAAACCAAAGACTTGTGGGTCAACACAAGGACAGGGAGATCACTCACCAGTTACCATCACAGGCCAAAACAGACTTATCTTGGGGAAATTAATTTATTGCTAATTAAACAGAGTGGGATAATGAGAAATAACAAATCCAAAACCATTTTCCTCCTACCTTCCCTTCCTTCTGGCTCAACTTCACTCCCAATTTCTCTTCCTCCTCTGCCCCAGCAGTGCAGGGGAAGGGAATGGGGCTTGCAGTCAGTTCATCCCATGTTGTCTCTGCTGCTCCTTCCTCCTCAAGGGAGGACTCCTCACATTCTCCCCCTGCTCCAGTGTGTGGCCTCTCCCACAACAGTCAATCCTTTATGAACTTCTACATGAATCATTTCACAGGGTGCAATTCTTCATGAACTGCTCCAGCTTGTGTCCCTTCCATGTGGTGCTGTCCTTCAGGAGCAGGCTGCTCTAGCGTGGGTCCCTGCAGAGCCACAAGTTCTGCTGCAAACCTGCTTCAACGCAGGTACTTCTCTCCACAGAGCCACAGCTTCTGCCAAGAGCCTGCTCTGGTGTGAACTTTTCACGATGTCATGACTTCTTTCACAATATCTCAATTCACTCTAGTCTGTGGTCCTTCACAGGCTGCCTTGTGAGCACCTGCTCCACTGTGGTCCTGCAGGAGCTCCAGAGGCACAATCGCTTTCACCATGGTCTGCACCAGTCTAGAAGCCAGTGTTATATATCCTATCACCTGGGTTATGGCAGGTGACAATCTCCTTGAATATGCAAGCTATATTTAATGATCAATTTTAGAGTCACCTGATGTGTCCATGCACAGCCCTGCATAGTGCCCTGCAAAAGAAGCCACTTGGACGAGGTGACAAATGTCTTGTCAGATATTCTGGTTTATTTGCATCAGGCAACAATAGCTTTCTGAAGGCTTCTGGAAGCAATGTTCTCACTGACATCAGCTGGTGTCTCAGATACTCTCTGAAGGAAGACAGTGGCAGTCTGCTTACAGTGATGCGTGCTGGCAGGTCATGATGCCAATTACATGAGCAGGAGCAAGCCTGTCCCAGGCACAACTATTGAGCTCCTGAGTGGCATCTGAACTGTAGGAAGCATTCCCTGCCTGCAAAGCCTGAGGGGCTGGTCTATGAATAGTCTCTTCTGAGTCCTCTTCCCTAACAACATGGTACAGTGATCTTGTCAGGGCAAACTCCCTGGTGTGCACACAAGCCCTCTCCCAAGCCTTTCCCGATTTTGCCATCTCTCCTGCACTCCCAAATGCAGTCCTTATCCTTGTGCAGAGAAGCACTCAGCTATTCCACAGCTGCTCAAAGCAGCCCAAGCCTCCTAAATCCCCATTGGCTGCACAGCCCCAAGGCTTATCTGCTGTGCTAATTGTCCCTGTTAATTACATCTAAAGGTCCTATGGGGTATTTTCTTTTTACACTATTTCATGCCTTTTTTCACTTTTAGTTTTTGCTGCTCAAGGCACAAGACGAATGACTGCAAAGACCTTGGGCCTTGCTGCAAGGTCAGATGTGTTGATTCTTGTGATGGCTGGATCATGGCTAGGGCACAACAACCACAAGGTAGCAGGTAAGACTTGGAAGCCTCTTGAAAGTGGACTTAAGCCATGATTCAGAAGTGCAAAATGTCATAATGTAAGACTTATAAGCAGTAAAAGCACCTTAGACACTTGGGAGGCTTCAGCATTTAAATGAGAATACCAGCCAGTTGCAGAGCTTGTCATATTTCAGCTGCCTTTCACAGAAGGCAGTTCTCATGTCTTGTTTTCCCCTCTGTAAGGTGGGACAATCCTTCCTTGTGAGTGCTCTTTTATAACTCCTTTGAAGAGCCCACCTAGGGTTTTGTTTCTCAGACATCTGGTAAGTTTTGCTGTTCCTCTCTGGATGACTCCTAGATATTTTTTCTTAAGAATTTTAAATGTAATTGCAAGCGGCATATGTTATGCAATAAGAAATTTGAGCTTATACAAAATAAACAAGGCACAGTGGGAAAGAAATAAACTTGAAATTCTATTCTTCTGGCTGATAGTCTTGCCATCTGCTTATGTTAATCATCAGCTTTTGCCCATAAATAATCTTTAGATTTATTGTTGAGGAGCTGGCAACAAACATAGTGTGTCACACAGGCAATATGAAGCTTTGTTCTGGCATTCATAGCATAGCTCTGTGGTTATTTTGGGAAAACGTTTGGCATTGTTTTGAATTGCAACATCATGTATATTGAGCCAGAGATTTAGAAGCCTTCTGTTATTTTATCCTCACATTTCAACATTCCTAATTAACTCTATTTGCTCACATTACTTTCTGTGATTTGGAAGAACTGAAAGGAAGTCACGAAAGTCACAAAAAAACCCCCAAAAGCCAAACACAACAACCCAACCCAAACTACTAAAAAAAAACAACCCACGCTGAATAAACAAACAAGCAAAAAAAAAAAACAAACCCACAACCCACCTCTCAATGTTAAAAGATTAAAGAAAATTTAGCATCTTAATTATTCCGTAAAGATTTGTTTCTTCTTTACACTGAAACCACTGGCAACATAGCGGGTTTTAAAGATTTTATTTACACTTAAGAACCATTAGGGATAAAATTTAAATTAAGCCACTCAAAAAAAAAGAAGAGAAACTACTTGAGAGGGTGAGATCTAGTCTATATTTTTATTAATACTAAAACAGAAATACATTTATATTTAGTTAAAATTTCTGACAAAATAAAACCTAGCAAAAGAAGTCATTCTAATAAATACTGCAGAGAAGAGCTGTGTTCAAGGGTACAAAATGCTGGACGAAAACTTGCGAAGCATCTGCTGGAGTTCTTCAGAGGCAAAATTGACACCGGGAATTTTGAAAATGGAGCAGACACAAACTGTCCCAAAACAGAGCAAATATTAGCAAAGTCATGCGTCTATTCAATTTCTGATGTCTTTGAGAAGAGGTTGTTACAAGCAATTCATGGAATTGTTCAGAAAGCAATCTGACTTTGACTCTGCTCTTGGTGATTACTCAGAATTTTAATTTTGAAAAAATGCTGGTGCTAATTTGATAGAAATTAAGGTTATTAATCAAAATTACTTTTAAAAGACTTCTGTGTAAAATGAAGTTCCCATTTTATATCCCATGCTAGATTTAAATGCTCTACGTATGTTTAGACTGATAAGTTGTCACCAGATGGAAACAGGAATTTAAAGCAGAAATATTTTTAGTTCCATACAAGGGATCTGACTGTTTTGCTAAAGTCTGGTTTGCTAATGAATTAGCAGAGCTTCTTCTGAGGCCCTTTCAAACTGAAAGGTTGCTAAGCCGCTGTCCATCATCTATGAAAAATCATGGCAGTCAGGTGAAGTTCCCAATGACTGAAAAAAGGGAAATATAGCCCCCATTTTCAAGAAGGTGAAAATGGATGATCTAGGGAATTACAGACCAGTCAGTCTCACCTCTGTGCCTGGCAAAATCTTACAGCAGATTCTCCTGGAAGGCATGCTAAGGCACATGAAAAAAACCAAGGTGGTTGATGACAGCCAGCATGGCTTCACTAAGGGGAAATCCTGCCTGACCAATTTGGTGGCTTTCTATGATGGGGCTACAGGACTGATGGACGGGGGTAGAGCAGCTGATGTCATCTACCCAGACTTGTGCAAAGTGTTGGACACTGTCCCGCACCATGTCCTTGTCTCCAAACTGAAGAGACAGCAATTTGATGGATAGACCACTCAGTGGATAAAGAATTGGCTGGATGGCTGCATGCAAACAGTTATGGTCAATGTCTCAATGTCCAGTTGGAGACCAGTAATGAGTGGTATCCCTCAGGAATCAGTGTCGGATCTGGTCTTGTTCAACATCTTTGTTGGTGACATGGACAGTGGGATTGATGCACCCTCAGCAAGTTTGCTGATGTCACTAAGTCATTTGGTTTGGTTAACATGCTGGAGAGAAGGAATGTCATCCAGAGGGACCTTGACACACTTGTGAGGTGGGCCAATGCCAGTCTCATGAAGTTCAACCAAATGAAGTGCAAGGTCCTGCACCTAGGTCGGGGCAATCCCAGGCACAGCTGCATTGACAGAGAAGAGAAATTCAAAGCAGCTCTGCAAAGGACTTTGGGGTGTTGGTCAATGAGAAACTGAACATGAGCTGGTAACAGTGTGTGCTCATGGCCCAGAAAGCCAACCAGCAGTTCAAAGGAAGTGATCCTGCCCCTCTACTCTGCTCTCATGAGAACTCACTTGAAGTGTTGTGTACAATTCTGATGTCCTCAACGCCAGAAGGACATGGCAGTGTTGGAACAAGTCCAGAGGAGGGCCACAGGGATGATCAGGGACTGGAGCACCTCCCATATGAAGACAGGCTGAGAAAGTTGGGGCTCTTCAGCCTGGAGAAGAGAAGGCTGCATGGAGACCTCATAGCAGCCTTCCAGTATCTGAAGGGGTCCTACAGAGATGCCGAAGAGGGACTCTTCATTAGGGACTGTAGTGATAGGACAAGGGGTAATGGGTTCAAACTGAAACAGGGGAAGTTCAGGTTAGATATAAGGAAAAAGTTCTTTACTGTGAGGGTGGCGAGGCACTGGAATGGGTTACCCAAAATGGTAGATGCTCCATCCCTGACAATGTTCAAAGGCCAGATTGGAAGGAGCCTTGGTCAGCATGGTCTAGTGTAAGGTGTCCACTTTGCCAGTACAAGCTTTCAGGCTCCTCACCTGAATTTATTTTGTAGGTTCCCCTTAAGAATCAGGACTGAGAGATCAGAGACGTCATGCTTTGGTGCTGAGAAATAGTCTTTCAAAGACAAGGGGCTGTTTCTCTTCCTTCATATATTGTATGAGTTAATTTGAATATGCTGTGATCTGTTGGTTGATTATTCACTTACAGTTTCCACTGTATGTTATTGTGAACATAGGCAGGTGAACAAAAAACTGTATCTTAAATCCTGCTCATATCCAATATTCAAGTATCTTTTAACCCCATCAGGACTCTTTCCTTCTTTGCTAAAAACTGTTTTGTGTTAACTGGTGGCTTACCAGGTGCCCAGCTGGCCAGCAGCTACTCCAGCAAGCTGTCTGCCTGGAACTCTCCCACAAGAGTCAAAACACAATGTGTTATCATTGCACCAGCATATTGACCTTTTTCTTTTTTTCTTATTTGTGCGTGTACTAGAAAACTCCTGTCCAGCTTTGTGGACAATTATTTGTGCTCTACAGCATGATTCACTGAAAATAAATATGAATGTGTCATAGTTCTGTTCTGAGGAAATCACCTCCTTTCACCATCATTCTCTTAATGAATTCATAAAATCCTTTTTCCTATTCAAAGGTCCATTGATCTTTTTATAAATACTAAGATTTTATAAATATTGTCATAATATTTTGCAAATATTAAGCAACAATACAAATTGGGAAGTATAAACAAAGTGTCTATGGTAAAAAAAAAAAAGAGAATCGAAGCTTAAAATTAGGGTCAGAGACAACATGTTGTATGTGTTTATAAATATTTGCAGAAAGACTTTCATTTTTGAAATCTCAGAACTAATCTGAGATAAGAAGCTAAGAGTAAAACGCATGCTGTTGTAATTTTGCGTTTAACTGCATGCTGAAAAAACAAACAAGTCAGGATGTAGACTAAGCACTAACACCAGCTGCTGAGACCTTTGGCTAAAACAGAAGTGACACACCACATTTTTCAAGTTCTGATGATGATTAGAACTGAGTGAGGCTCCATGGCTGAATTCATACTGATATTAAATTACCAGAAAATTAGATTTCACAGAGTAAATATGTAAACAAAGAAACAGTGTTGATGTATTTTAATCCAAGCAATTTAGGAAATCAGCTGCTGTTGAGTTTTAAACACCCCTTAAACATCAGACTAACAGAAAGTCACCAGAACTGACAGAAGATTTCAGAGTGTAGTTCAGACTACCTCAGCTTTTAAAACAGCATTGAGACCTCTGCAGTTTCTGCTTTTTATGCTACTGGGCATCAGGTTTTCTGAATGCGCACATTTTTTCTGGCTTCCACATGGAAAAAGAGACCGTCGACTCAACACTCTTAACAGAGTACTGCTTTGGTGTGCCACATGGAGAGGTTTATTAAGTCTTTGTTAACATGAAAACTCATGCCACATAACTATGCATACGTCTACACCTCAGTGTTATGATAGGGGGAAGAGTTTTCCGGGAGCTCCCTATGAACTGGTCTTCAGGTAACCAGGTAACAAGGTATCTGAGTGCTGGCAGGTTCTCTGCTGTGCGCAGGCTAAGAGAGGAAAGAGGCTCGCACAAGCTACTGGCTGTTGTAGTTTTCTGCAATGGGACAAATGCTGAAAGATGGGAAAGTCAGTTTTCCTAGTTCTGTGGGAGCCCAGGAGGACAATACAATTTTCCTTGAAATACTAAAGTGATGATTTTAGTTTACCACCATGGGTTATTCAAATACAAGGCAGCGTGCATCTTGGGCTCCACACAGCTACCTTTGGATTACAATTTAGCAGCCTTCACCCACAGTCAGTTTGGGTAGTCGGCTAGGCAGCCTTTAATATATAGCCACAGGTCTGCAAGCAAAAAACCCCAAAGGCTTCAAAGAGTAGAAGGAAGCCTGAGGTTTTGGAAGCCATCTCAGTAGCATTCTCTAGGGGATGGCTGGAAAATCAATGTGACACCAAGATCATCTGAAATAGAGAAAAATCTTTGTAGGCTCTTGTGGGCAATACCTTAAATATCAATTCACAGATTTAGGGCTGCTGGTTCATAGCGTGTCTATAGCCTCAGAACTGTGGGAGAAACAAATATAGACAAAGAAATAAATGTTCTCCTGAGGCTGTGAATAATTACCTCTTCCTTTACAAACATTTTTACAAAAACTTACAATTAATAACTGGAACTGGTGACTTTTTCCAAAAAACCAACCAGACAGGCCAGAAGTATTGGGGTGGTAGCAGTAAAAAGAAAAGACACTTTATTTAAAGAGCTGGGCAAAGTCTGGAGACCAAGAGAAATTGAGACATATCAATGCATAAGAAATATTGACTATTTTTTAAGCCCATGTTCAAAAACAGACTTCCAAAGTGTTTTGGCTTGGAAGAATTACATGAGAGGTTGTGCTCAAACACTTGTTTTCCTATTTATTCTGCTACAGCCCATGTCTGAGCTGTTCTTGAGAATTGTGGAATGGTTAGGTTTGGAAAGGACCTTAAGATCAAACCTTAAGAAGAAACATTTGTTTTGCCATTTTGTGCAATTTTTGCAGTTATATTTGTAATGGATTTCATGAAGAAAAAGTTTTCTTAAAAAAGTTTTTTTGCAGTAAGATATGAATTTCATAAAGTTCATAGCTTATAGTCCTGCTCCAAAAGAAAAATAGCACATTATTGATCCTGCTGGTAAGGAGAATAACATATGGTTTACAATAAGAAAAGAAAAAGTTAGAACACATATATCGTACATCTAATAGTAATTATTAGTGTTGCTGTGATGAGAAGTTGCTTGGCTGGTATTTCAAGGTAGATCTGTCAGCATTATCTCTTAAAGTGAAAATGCCCTCTGATATCCTCAAGCAATTTTGCTAGAAATCAAGCAAGAGAAAATTTGATTGGTGATGTCTTGGAGTGCAACAGGTCAAAACAGAAGGCTTTGCTGGTAAGTCTTCACACCTGCAACCTGGGGCCTGGAGGGGCACGCTGCTCCTGATCTTATATCCTTATGTCTCACCTATCTTTATACCCCACAGGGATTTTTTTACCACTCCTGGTTACCACTCCTGCCTCCAGTGCTTTCGCTACTTTCCCTAAGCAGGGTTTGCCTCCACCACGTCTGTAATGTCCCCATAGATGTGGAACAGTGGTGTGAGCTACTGTCAGGTCTTTTGCTTCCCTGGTTGTGCTGGTTGCACTCCCTCAGCTGCTCCTCAAAGCAGGGCTTATGTTCCCACCAGCTGCAGTGCCTATCACTGGGCAGAAGCAGGCAGGCTTTTTATCTACATGGAAGTTTTGGTTTTTTTTCTTTTTGGTTAGGGAAGGTGGGATCTTTTTCAAGTTTAAGCTTCTGGAGTGTCACCCTTTGGTGAGACAGAAGTTGCATAAGTTCAAAGTAGGTCATGCACCTTGACTTGCCCCAGGAAGGTAGAATAATGGGCTTCAAAAGTTGCAAATTGTAAGAACTAAGTGCCCTCCTGTGTGTCAAGGCATTCCATTTCCTCAGGAGGGTTGTTAAATGTTTTGTTTTGCTCTTCCTTTCTTCCTGCCTTTTGCTTCCATAGTTGAGTGATACTAGCTTTCTAGATGCCTGTCAATTTTTCATTTCCTCTGCTTATGGAAAGTTGCAAGGCCAGCTTGGGTGCAGTGCATTTTATTAAGCTGAATAACCTGAGAGCAGCTTTCAGACTCCAGGAGCTTCTGAAAGTAAGCGTCCTTCTCTGCCTTTAGGCTCAAAGGAATAGCAGGAGTGCTAGCAAATAGCTCACCTGGGTTTGCTGATCATCTGCTGGTGCAGTACATCATAGACTAGATGATGAGGAAGGTAGGTTTAGATTGCAGCTGATGGTAACTGAATGCTATAGCCCTGGTGCTTTCTCCTCTGTTTTACAGAATATATTTGCTTTCTGAACCTTGCAGGGAGGTTGATTTAATGTTTGCTGTGGTAGCAACTATAGGACCAAGTCTGACACAAATGCAGATATACTTTGCTCATTTAATCTTGGTTTGTTTTTTATTAAACAGAGAATGGATGATTAAACTAGGTAAGTGTAATTTCATCAAAATCATTGAGGGCCTTATTCTTTCCAGATCCAGATATCAGCTGAACTAGCTAAGAGCCTGATGGACACAACTCATCTCACCCAGATCACATACTATTACATAGACTGTTTAAAGAGCTTGGGAAAACTGTGCAAGGTTTTTTGTGGACTCTGCTGGTTCTTATTGCAGTTTACAAATTAAAGGGAAAAAAAAAAGTTAAAAAAGAAGGAGAAGGTACCATGCAGGTAGACAATGCTCTGGAGACTGATAATGTGGAGAGTGTCTGAAGTCAAAACAGCTAGAAGAAAAAGGTGAGAATTAATTAATAATTCTTAAATTCTTAAGAACTTAAGAATTGCACATAGCAGGAAGTAGTAGCATAACTTTCACAGAAATAAAAAGCTTTTAATAGCCTGTTTTTTCTACTCATCAAATCAAGCGGCAAATGGGATTTTAAAGTCCCTTCAATGTACTTGATTAGTCATAATCTTCATTATGCTGCTGGCATTAAGAGCATGACTGTTTGGCTAATTACTCATAATCCTCTATTTACTTTTAAACCAGGGCAGAGATTTGCATTTTTGCATTGCCCGTGAAGCATATATGTCCATTTTGACATCATCCCAACATTTAATAAAATCTCTAGTGACAAAAGACAAGTATTGTATAAGAAAATCTTTTTAGGTCTTCAGCATCCTGAATCATAGGTGCAACTGTTTATACTTTAAAATCAAGATCAAAATATTCTTCCAACAGAAGCTTATATAAGCTCTGACTAGCTTTGGAGGGGGTGGGGTTGTGTTGGGTTTTTTTTGGTTTGGTTTGGTTTGTTGTTTTTAGGGTTGTTGTTTTTTTTTTTGTTTGGGGTGGTTTTGCTTTTATTTTGGTATTTTGTTTGCTTGCTTGTTTGTTTAGCTGGTGTTTGTAAATTCAAATCTAATTAACAGCAAACTTTCTTCTGCTGAAATTAGAAACTAGAAATTCCAAAATCATAAGCCACTGCTCTCCTCTTAATTGGTTTCAGTCTTCTGACTCTGGCTTTCATCATAAGTATCAAAAAAGCTGAAGAAGTGTGGGGAAAAATATGCTCTGTTAAACATGACACAAAAGTGAAAAAGCAAACATACCTGACTTTAAGGAAAGGGTGGGTTTTTTCAGTTATTCTCATAAGGAAAAGTCGCCTAGGAACTTCTAACAATGCATGGCACTATCCAGTTGTTTCATGCATGGCTGGCTTACAACAATTAAGAATTAGATGTTACTACAGTACTTCTATGCTTGTGTTATATAACTGGGAAGAAAAGTATAGCTATATTGAGAAGAGGTAGAATGAGCTCAGTTCTGCTTACATAAATGCACTTATCCTGATGATTTGATGTATTGGTTTTACAGGAATTGACATTTACAATCCAGATTGTTTTAAAAAAAAATATTTAAGGGATGGCTAGGACATGGTGACCTCTGTTCTTAATTTTAATATGTGTAGACTTTAGGTTCACAGGGAGTTTAATAACATTTAGCTTTGTTTTACTGCAGATGTTATGAAAAATGCAAATCTAAAGAGAACTGTGTCAGAATATGCTGGGCTTCTTCCAGTCTTAAGATCTTGGATAAAGTCTGTTAGTGCTAAAACTAGCCAGCATACCTCTGAGTTTTCTGCAAAAAGTATAACACAATAGAGTATGAAGAGTATCTTGTAAGGATATCACGTATGCAGTAAAAATAAATAAACTTTTCCATTTTCATGCAGCTAGATATAAAAGCAACCTCTCAAAATATTCCAGTCGTTCTTGCTTACTAGGAAAATAGACATTGACAACTAACTGCTCACTAAACATCAATAAAAACAACTTGTGCCTAATGTGTGAGGAGCTAAAAAACCAGAACAAACAAGTGACTTAAGTGGAAAATATGGGACATTGTGAACAGCAGGGAAATGGTTCAGACTAACAGAACTCATTTTTGTCTTCCAATGCACCAATTCAAATCTGAGCTCTTCAAGAGGTGGCCTTGCTTTTATCACAGCTTATTTATTTATTGCTTTGTCTAATGGCTTACTGATGTTGATAGGAGATATGGAAGTGTAATCGGAATCTAATAAAAATTGTATACTGTACTAAATAGGCCCTTTATGTTCTCTCCAATTAGAGAGTACAGGAAGGGAGTAAGGTGACTCCAACTTATCTTCATGCATTCTGTATTTTACCAGGAAATAAAGGATGACATTAAAAAGTCTTGAAGTATTTGCTTGTAAGTTGTTCTTACTGATGCTCTGTATCCAAACCTATCCCCAATAATTTTAGCTTCATGGTATCTAAATGCCTAATCCCATATTGGCAATGGCAAAGAAAAATGTAGCAAGCAATTAAGTAGTTTCAGCACCTGAAAAAGAGCGCACAAGTGTGCAAGTGCAATTTGTGAAATTGCAAAGCAGAAGCCAGTGAGGGAGAGAGAGTCGAGTCTTGTCTGGTTTGGTATATTCAAAAGATTGCTGCTTCCAATTGTTTGTTAAACTGTATCTGCTTCAGGTCAGTCAATTTTCATGTTGTTGCTACTTTTACTTTGTGCTATGGGAGTACTTCATGGTCCTAGTTGAGCAGAGGGCTCTTCTGGGCTGACTGATCTACAAACAGTCAAAGTTTGTATTCCTCTTCAGCTGACGGCTGTAGTATAAGAAAAAAAGGCAGGAAAAAAAAAATAAAGACGCTAATTCAGAAACATGGGATCACGGGTGATGGGAGCAGTAAAGCAGCACAGTTCTGCAGCACAGTCAATGCTTGTGTTGCAGAGATGCTGAACTGTTGAAGAGGTATCACGCAGAGGAGGTAGTGGGCAGTCACCATAGGGAGGACAGCATAAAAAGAAGGCATTAGCTTCCTAGAGCTATTTTCATTATGATTTCATTAGTTTCATTCCTTATTTTCATCCTGAATAACAAGCCTTGGGGGCTGTTGTCATTAATTTGGTAATTATTTGTAACTGGATTGGTAATTGGTAATAGGCGCACTTCAATTTACTTGGTAAAGTTACTTTGTCCTAGCTGTAGTTGTCTGAATTTGTCTGCACTCAACTTATTTTTCGTTGTCCTATATAATTTTCACATACTAACTGGTAGGATAAATAACTAGCATCTCATCAGCTGCAAAATAAGTCACAATTCTTCTCCAACTTCCTTTTATTTGTATGCTGTTGTTACTTGGTGTGATCATCTGTATTGCTCAGATAAAATGCACTCTATGCTTCTCTTAAATTGCATATTCCTTAATGCCAGGGAACATTTGTTCTGAAAACCATTTATTATCTTCATTTGTAAGCTACTGTCTTGATAACATTGACCTCATGTGAAGGTAGCTTGATCCTCACTCTTTATACCCCTGATGTTTGGAACATGCTTTTGAATTGCATAGTGCCCAGGAGACTGCTAGAAGCATTTAGAAAATATTATGGCTAAGATGTAAGAGTCTATATGCAATTATTTATCACAAATGTCAGCAATTTGGAATTTTTCCTGAAAAAAAAAAAAAATCTTGGCAAACTTCTGCATGGCTAATTACAAGCTTCCCATGTAAGTTCCACCTGAAAATTCAAATTAAATAATTAGTGTCTCCTCTTTTAAATTAGTGCCTTGAAGAGTTAACATATGCAGGATGAATGCCATATGTTTCTGAAGGCAATTTTTCTGTTTAGTTCTTCATTTCAGAAATAACCCTGTTGTTTAATTACAATGGGTATCATGAGTCAGGCAGAAAATTAAGGCAGTCAGGACTTTACCTACAGTCTAATATGGGCTGTATCCTCAATCTGCCTTTGTAATGTCCTTGCCTCCCAAATACAGTTGTATAGCAACAGGTACCTTTTACAGATAAAACATTGGGCTTTTTTTCTTTTCTTTTTTTTTTTTTTTTTAGGTAAAAAGGCAAGAAAGAAGTAACAGTAGCTGCATATTACGCTGTGAGAAAGGCTTTTCATCTGGCCTCAGGTAGATGTAAAGGTCTGATTTTCAGAACTTAAAAATTAAGCATCTAAACTTGTACTGGTGCAGATAGTTATCTATGATGTCTAGTGATGTTGCCCCATGAAGGTTCCTATTAAGAAGTGTAAATTCGAATTAGTGCATGGATATTAAATGAAACATATACATGAGCTTCTGAGCTCTGCACATGTCCCGTGCACGTGCTTAAATCTGCCTGTAGAAAAAAAGGAAATTGTCTTATCAATGGTGCTTCAGTGAAATATTGTGCTCTTGTACATGTCATGCAGATGTACTTTGGGTAAGGTCTAAGTATCACCTTTTTTCTAGAAAGGGCTCTCAAAGTACTGCAAGTATTGTTTGTTAACTTTTGTTCTGGTATGTGCTGCCGTTTGCTGTAACTTAAGATACAATGATTGGTTTTTAAAGTGCAATTTCAAGCATGAATCTTGAATATCCATTAGAAATCAGTTTTAAGTTGGGAGGTGAGTAAATGCTTTGGTGGTGCATTAACATTACCATCACTCAACAGCATGACTGCATCCCTAAAAATAAAAAAGTTAAGCCTACTTCTGGTGATCTTGCAGAGTGATTTGCACTAGAAGAGAAAATTAGTGATGTAAGCCATGATTTCCTTTGCATTTTCTGGAGATAATAGACACCAGCCAAATTTTCCCAGAAGGAGGTAGGAAAGCAAAGTAAACATTTCTGTTACTCTGCCATCCCTGCTCTGCCGTGGCAGCATGTTCTCTGTCTGAGAAGTTCTGCCTATGTTCTCACTGTCATCTTTCTGCCCCAAAGTTCACAACATGGCAAAGCAATGTTCCAGTCCCAACACCTACAGACATTAGTCAGACTTGGTTGTGCAGTTCAGTATTTTGTGTGAGGATCTCTGTTCTCAGTCTTTTTTTTTTTTTTTCTCTGAATTTTGTGAATGGAAATGGTCCTTCAGCAAGGGCTACCTAACAAATACATGACTTCCAAGCAGAGGATGCAAAACCGAAGGGTTATATCTACAACAACGCGTGAGAACAGCAAGAATTTTACTTTCAAAAAGTGCTTGAAAGAAAGGAAATTTGAGGGTAGGAAGAAAGCCTAAAATACGCACTGTCTAGGAACTCTCATGCACCAACATATATCCATCAATGAGTTAGCTACTGCAGGGTGGTAAAGGCAGAAACTAAAAATTTTAAAGAAGAAAATAAGAGCAGGGGAGGAAACATACCCATTTTCATATCCCTAAGCAGCAACAGGATATACCTGTCACTGAAAAGAATACAAAAGCTCTCATATTTGATAAATAAATAGCAATAAAAACTTACAACACATAAACTAAAAGTAAGGAGTAAAGTTTTCATCTTGTTCTGAAGAGGCAACTTTGTCCAAGTGAAATCAATATTTGAGTTGCTCCAAAAGCAAAACCTCTGGCAGATAACAACTTCAACCTTCTATTTTCTGCTAGAAGAAAGAATGAGACTAGACCTAAAATTGAACAAAACTGGTGAAATGACAACTGATTCAGTACAGTACATAGCACTTCCTGATATCGTAAGATACCTAAAACATAGAAGGGAAGATTACCACACATTTAATAATGACCAAGCAGCTTAGACACCAGTAGGACTTAAACTATCTGACAGTACCTCTTTCAAATCTCCCAGATGTGGAGGAAAACAACTCAAAGGAAATACCCCCAAAATAACCTGTGCAGACATAGTTTTCCAAACATCACATCAATATATGTCTCTAGAAACTCTTCACTCTCCCTGAGATGACAATGATGTGGGGATAAGAGTGAAAGTCGGTATATTACAGCCTGGTAGCAAGGTTTCATATGAAATCTCACAGGTTCACAAGATGGTTTAGGCTGGAAGGGGCTTCTTGGAAACATAAAGACAGACCCCCCTGGTCAAGCAGCATCACGTAAAGCAGGTTGCCTGTGAGCATGTCCAGCAGGGTGTTTGATATCTCTGTGAATGGAGATTCTCCAGTCTCTATGGGAGGAACTGTGCCAGTGTTTGCCCACCCTCACAGTAAAAAGTGGGGTTTGTGTGTTCAGGTGGAATATAGTATGGTTTTGGCTTTGCCCATTGCCTCTTGTCCTGTCAGTGGGCACTACTGAGATGAGTCTGACTTCATGTAAACATCCAAAATGCATGAACAATAATTAAGATGGGGAGAATTCAAGATCAAGCAATCCAAGGAAAAAAAAGGGCATTTCTTAACATACACGATTCTGACAGGATAAAGCTGTCAGTAAGAACTGTATCCAAGCTACTCTGCCTGCAAGAAAATATCATTAAATCAGATTATCTAGATTACTGAAAAAAAAAATATTCCTTTAAGAACCACCATTGTAGAAAAGCAGCAAGTTTCCTGAACACTAGAGATACCATATAATAGCCTAATAGGACGTTCAAAATCTACTGTGCAGAAATATCACACGTAGGAAATTGCAAAGACCCTTTTTGATGTAAATGATGCAAATATTTATTTTGACTCTCATTCTTATTTACAGGCAGTGCCTCTGTAGAGAAAAAGCAATGATACTCAAATATACCTTACTTAATGCTGTGTATTGTCAAATAAAGAATATTAACTTGCCAATAGTAACATTCAATATTCCTTGGAAGATGATATCCTTCCTCCCTGCAGAAGTTCAGCTGATGTTCTTTTGTCTTCTACCTTCAAACTGTATCTCACCTGCCACAAACTCATCTCACATCTGTGTACCAACAGCTCACAGATCTACTTTCTGCTGCACACATCTTTTGGTCCTGTGAGAGACTGAACTGAAATCAGACTTTACTATCCATTGTCTCAAAGATTGGAATGAGAAGCTGAGATGAGATTCCACTGTCTGAAAGGTGGGTGGAAGGAGTTGGGATAAGACCCCAAGGTCCATTGCCTGATAGAAAGATGTGAGGAACTGAAATGGGACTCCAAGGTCCACTGCTTGAGAGATGGGTGGAAGGAGCTGACATAAGACTCTTCCATCCATTTTCTCAAGGATTGGTGTGAGGAACTGCTGCCCATTATCCCAAAAATTGATGCAGATATGTATAGTTGAAGAGCTGGCTGCAAGGCCAACAAAACTGGTCCACAAGGAAAGTGCAGTAGATGACATAAAGAACACTCACCCAGCTCATTATAAAAAGGCAAAATGAGCGACACCCTCCACAAGGACACCCTCCATGAGAACACCCACATCCAGTGACTACTATGAACGCGTGGGGCCACTCTCCTCCAATGCCGACTACGAACCCTGGAGGACTCCCACCACCAAGGATGACAACTGTGGACCCCCAGACACTGCTGGATCCATGGTGACGACTATCTCTCTCTCTCTGCACCCTGAATTCTTGCTTCATTTCTATTTTTTTCTTATCTGTCCTATCACTCTTTTTTATACTAATTTCCTTTTTATAATAATTGTCTTTTTGTAATAAACAAAACCGACCAATTACGGTACTTAACCTTATTTGCATCTTAATTTCACTCTTGCGATCACAAACAAAAAACATGTCCGACACTGGGGTTTTCTCCAGTCATACCATGATAGGTCCCAGCTAAATTATGTCCTGTTTCTCTGATGGGTCTCTGTGTATAACAAGCCGTCACCTTAAACTACCATAGCTAAAAAAGCAGTCAGACTTTCTACTGAAGCTTAGCTCAATGCTTTCTTTCTCACAGCTGGAGACATAAGCAATGTTTTACCTGATACTTGATGTAGTTCTCTCTGCCTGTGACCTCTCTTCAGGGCCTTTCATCTGCACTGTGTTTAAAGTTTGCAAACTCTTCCTTACCACTACTGTCAAGAAGCAACCTTCAACCTGATGCATGTGACGGAGTGCCATATGGTACTCCCTGAACTGGTTATGATTTATGGTTGTATCGGAACCAGTCTACCAGATGTCCTGCATGGCTACTGCTTACTCATGGAAAATGGTCCACAGAAGACTGACATGCTGCTGTGGTTAGGCTGTGTCCAATGCCCTATGAATGTGTATATTTCACAGTATAATTATGTGTGTAATCTGATGATCTAGACCTCTAGAATAGTCTACAAAACCTTGTTTCATTGCTCATGTTCAAATGTTTTTAGATATGTGTTGTTGTCATAAATGGTCACTAACACTTTTCAGTGAAGCTGTTATCACCTAAAAAATGCCTGAAAGTTTTAGCATTTACCTAATGACTATTGACTTCATATTAACTAAGTTATTTTTGATTACAGAAATATTTATGCAAATGCTTACATGCTTATACTTTATTTTCTTGTTGACAAATATAATTAGACAAAGTTGTATTCATTTGTCTTAGGTTACTACAGATGCCCTCAACAAATTTACACATTTAGTCTTCTAAGTTTCATTTCTTATGCAACATGTATAATGGATTTTTCCACAGACTTAATTGATTGATTCTCAGAGAAGCTTACAGGGGTAATGCTAGGCAGAACTTGTTATAGCAGCTCATTCAAAGAGGAAAAACCATAAAATCCTCTATATGTATTAATATTCTAAGAAAACATAATCAAGAAAGGAGAAAAACTGTTTTGCAGGGAAAAAACACCTTTGTTATTTAACAAAGAAAGCTTAAGTGTCCTGGGGCACCAGGTCACAAGTCGAGTAAATTAAATCTTCACTTATAATGTAAAAGCAAGAAAAAAGTCACTACAGATACAAAGCTGATGTTACAGGAATAAATTGTGCATGAAATCATAGACAGGTTATCTTTACAACATTGAGAAAAGAATGCCAATACCATGTTTATTCTCACTCCTCTCCTTAAGAGGAATAGTTTTTCTAAAACAGCAAAAGGAGTATAAAATAACTCTTAAGGCGGGTTATGTTTCACAAATAGTTTGATGAATTTTTAAAAGATTCAATTCCCCGCGTTTGACAAGAATTTGTTTAAAAATTTTTAACTTAAAAAAAAAAATAAAGTCCAGAAAACTGAAACGCCACTATTTAAACAAGCATCCCCAGGAATCTCTAACAAAAGGTGAAAAATGAAAACAGATTTGTCATAGAATCACAGCAATATGGAATAGTTTGATTTGGAAGGGACCTTGAAGATTACCCAGTTCCAACCTCCTGCCGTGAGAAGGAACACTTTCCACTAGACCAGGTTGCTCCAAGCCCCATCCAACCTGGCCTTGAAAACTGCCAGGGTTGGTCCCCTGGGCAACCTGTGCCAGGGCCTTACCTTTCTCACAGGGAAGAACTTCTTCCCAATATCTAATCTAAATCTCTGCTCTTTCAGTTTAAAGCCACCCCCTCTTGTCTTGTCACTACACGCCCTTGTAAAACATCCCTCTCTATATTTCTTGTAGACCTCCTTTAGGTACTGGAATCTTACCCCTTTAGGTGTCAAGACTGTTATAAGGTCTACAAAGCCTTCTCTTCTCCATGCTGAAGAAGCCCAGCTCTCTCAGCCTGCCTTCACAAGACAGGTGCTCCAGCACAAGATTTAGGGTTCTGCCCTGGAGAGGTGTGAGAGCACCACTGCCCATCCTGCAACAAACCCTCCAGCTTTACTGTTTCCTGCTTGACTACAGCAAAACACAGTGTCACTCTGAAGCGCAGCAGTCCTCTGCAGCATGGAGATGGTAGCATCCTTTAGCTCCCCATGTCTGGGGGTTTCTTGGTGAGATTTCAATGCACATTGATGACTTTTGCTGGAATGTTAATTTCAAAGAGAAGCAGATGTGTTTGTTTCTTGTGTTTCTTGAATTCTTCTCTGCTTATATGACTGTGTGATCTGTCTACCTCTGACTGACTCAGTCTAGGAGAAAGGAATATGCATCACACAGCTATGTTTTCACAACTAGACTTTACAGTGAAATACTGACTTATTAGTAGGACAAATAGCAAAAGTTGTCTAATTTATGTTTAAATATTTTCTTACTGATAAATTTGGAGCAGGATTCTATAGTTTCTTCTGAATCAAACTCAGAATATGATAGCACTCCTGTTGTTACATTTTTTTGACTTGGAATTTTACTTGGGTTGGAATTTTTCTCTTTGGCTGAAGGCAAATGTTTAATTTTTTTGATAGTTGTATCCTTCATTACTAAATACCAAAGCTGTATCCTCTATTACTAAATACCAAAAACTGTGAGACCTAAAAACTCTGAGACAAGAAAGACTGAATCTTTCCTGACTCCTGGGTCTACTCTATGCATTCACAATGCGCATGAATCACTTCTGATAATTTGGTGTTAAGTAGTGCTTCCAAATGCAAGTCCAAAGTATTGGCCATCGGTCAGGAGCTCCTGCTGGAAAGCATGTCTTGGAATTAATTGCACAAAATTTCAGGTAGCCAGCTGCTGAGGAAATTCCAGATTTTTCCCAGACTCAAAAATCAGATGTAATTGTTTGCCCTCCTTTTCTGTTTTTGACTGAGAGTTAATTTTTTCCATATTAGCTTGTATGGGACTGTGTTTTGGATTTGTGCTAAGAACAGTGTTGATAACACAGGGATGTTTTTGTTATTGCTCAGCACTGCTTACACAGAGGCAAGGCCTTTTCTGCTCCTCACCCTACCCCACCAGCAAACAGGCTGGAGGTGCCCAAGGAGCTGCGAGGAACACAGCCAGGACAGCTAGCCCAAGGGATGTTCCAGACCATGTAGTTTCATACTGAGCGTACAAAGCTGGAGGAAGAAGAAGGAAGGGGGGACGTTCAGAGTGATGGTGGTTTTCTTCCCAAATCACCGTTACGCATGCTGAAGCCCTGCTTTCCTGGAGATGGTTGAACATCAGCCTGCCAATGGGAAGTAGTGAATGAATTCTTTGGTTTGATTTGCTTACATGCATGACTTTTGCTTTACTTATTAAACTATCTCAACCACAAGTTTTCTCACTTTTACTTTTCAAATTCTGTCTCACATCCTATGGGGGTGATGAGTGAGTGGCTCATGAGTGGCAGCTGAGTGGCCAGCTGGGGTTAAACCACAACACCTCAGGGCCACTAGCTGGCAACTGCCTACTGCCTAGCAAGAAAATCATTTCCCTATGCCTAGGCGGCCTTCCCAGGCATATGTGACTTCTCCCTGCTCTGCCTGCATATCTCTCATTCCCTCCTCAGCCTGTTGCTTTTCTGATGACCACCCCAGGTTTTCTCTTCTCTCACCTCCCAAACCTGCCTGTGAAATCTTTGTGCCTCTAACCCTACCTGCAGAAATGGTGGGAAAACAGCTCTGTGGGTCCTTCTTGTCTGCTTTGCCAGGCTTCCTGACAGGGAAATGGAGCAGAGCAGAGTGGCACTTTACCCATCTTTCACAACAAGATAACACAAAGGTGTCTGGCCTCTCTGGTCTCTTTTACTTCTGGAATAAATTCCATGCCCCTGCCCTTTCACACCAAAAGGCAGAGACAGAAGACTGGTCAGAGACTTTTCCCTTTGCTGAAGAGAGGTCCTGAACCTTCAAGTCACCACAGCCCCTCCAAAAAAAACACAGAACACTCAAAAATCAGTCTCCTCTGTACCTCAGGTTCTGTCTATTTTCAACAACTGTTTTTTTTGACTTCTGGTCAGTGCTGCAGAGTCACAGGCCTTGAGTCTAAATTCATGCCATCTCTGTGTCTTAACAGAAGCTTTATTAGTGGCTTCTATTGTCATAAAACCTCACTCTTTCAGTCTTTCCTCTCCTTGAGTATACATCCAAAATATCTGCAGCACAGTCAGTTATAATAAAATAGTTACAGGGACGAAAGCCTTGTAACACCCTGAGAGCTCTGCATGCATGTGATGTAAATATGCACATATGCGTGGTTTTATTTGTGTATGTACACATATATAAGGGCACATAAAGACAATCTCTGAATACAGACCTGAGAAGGCAGCATGGTTGTTCATCTCAGCAAAACCACAAAGCTTCTGACCACTGGGCTGTTAGACTCTAGACTCCCACAGAACTTACCACAAGATGCTCAGATAAGGGGAAAAAATTCTACTGAATTAATACTTTATTTAAATTGTCTGGGTGTGGGTGCATTGACCTATGTGAAAATAATGAAATTTCTTAGAGGGAAATTAGAAATAACAGGTCAAAATATAAAACACTTGGAAGCATCAGAGATAAATGTTATTTACTAAAACAAGTAAATGTGTATGGCAGATAGAGAAGGACTGTAAACATGCACACACGCATAAAAGCAGCTGGTTTCAACTGCTGAAGAATGGTGATCAGTTGGAAGATAAGGAGTTTTTTAATGCAGGAATCAAGTCCAAATGGGAAGCAGAGTCACCAGTGAACTCCTAAGAATCATAGTATTATAGAATGGCTTGGGTCGAAAGTGATCTTAAAGCTCGTCTGGTTCCAACCACCTTGCCATGGGCACGGACACCTTCCACTAGATAAGGTTGCTCCAAACCCTCCCCAACCTGGTCTTGAATACTGCTGGGGATGGGGCACCCACAGCTTCTCTGGGCAACTTGTGCCAGGGCCTTAGGTCCTCACTATGCTCACTCAGAACATCTTTCCAAAATCAAATCTAATCTAAATCTTCCCTCTCAGTTTAAAGCCACTCCCACCTTGTCCTGTCACTGCATGCCCTTGTAAAAAGTCCTTCTCCAGATTTCTTGTAAGTACCTTAGGTACTTGAACCTGCTCTAAAGTCTCTCAAAAGCCTTCTCTTCTCCATGCTGAACAAGCCCAAACCTCTCAGCCTGTCTTCATGGGGGGGTGCCTTAGCTTTCTCATCATCTTCATGGCCTTCTTCTGGACTTGTTCAAGCAGGTCTATGTCCCTCTCATGTTGCAAGTCCCAGAGCTAGACACAGTGCCATGACCAAGGTGTAGGACCTTGCACTTGGCCTTGTTGAACTTCATGAAGTTTGCACTGGCCCACCTCTCAAACCTTCATGGTCCCTCTGGATGGCATCTCTCTCCTCCAGCGTATCAACTGCACCAAACACCCTCAGCAAACTTGCTAAGGGTGCATCAGTTCCACTGTCCATGTCACTAACAATAAATGTTGAACAGCATCAATCCCAGTACTGACCCCTCAGGAACACTACTCATCACTGATCTCCACTTGGACATTGGGCCATTGACTACAACTCTTTGACTCCTACCATCCAGCCAATTCTTCATCCACTGAGTGGTCCCTCCATCAAATCCATGCTTTCTCCGATTTAGAGACAAGGATGTTGTGCAGGACAGTGTCAAATGCTTTGCACAAGTCCAGGTAGATTACATCGGTTGCTCTTCCCTTGTCCACCAACACCATAGCCCCACCATGGAAGGCCACCACAGTTTGCTCTTAGTGAAGCCATCTTGCCTGTCACCAATCACCCCCTTATTGTTCATGTGTCTTAGCATAGTCTTGAGGAGGATCTGTTCCATGATCTTACCAGGAACAAAGGTGAGACTGACTCATCTGTAGTTCTCTGAGAATTCCTTTTTAATTTTTTTTTTTTTTTTTAAATGGAGGTTGTATTTCTCTTTTCTAGTCATCAGGAACTTCATCATACTGCACGACTTCTCAGATATGATAGATACTGGCTTGGCAACTTCATCATTTCATATTTGAAAATCATGGCAGTCAGGTGAAGTTCTCAGCAACGGGAAAAAGGGAAATATAACCCCCATTTTCAAGAAGGGGAAAATGGATGACCCAGGGAACTACAGACCAGTCAGTCTC
>WYDI02015018.1:4559-17700 GCA_009867235.2 Psittacus erithacus
TGAAAGTTAGAAACACAATGCCGCACCAGCCACTAAGAAGGAGAAAAAATGACTGCTACTGCTGAACCCATGACACCATCCATCCCTGCATAAAGTAGAGCTGATCTTTTTGCCTGTCACTAACACAATATTTTGGATGAGTATGAATTGTCAACAGAATGTAACTTTAGAAACATCAAGGTTTAAATAAAACAAAATCTATACCCCTACATCTACCAACTTAAGCCAAATTGAATAATTTTAATTTACTAATGGAACTTCAGTGATCAGCTGTGTAATTTGCCCAAGATTAACAATCTGTTTCATATAGAAACCATTGATGTCCTGATCTTGCAAATATATGTAGGCACAAATTCAAGTAGAGATTTAACTGTGCTTAACTTCCAAACTCCTCCTTCAGCTCTGTCTTTCCTGATTGAATGAAAAACCTCATGTGATGGCCATTCAGACAACAGCTGCAATGACTGCTTTCTTAGCTTCAACTATTTTACACTCCTCTTTTGCTTCTCTCCACTGACACACTCTTTTTCTGCGGTTTCAGCTGTTGTTGATTTCACCCTAGGCAGATTTATAGCCTGCTCCTTCTTCATCCTTCATTCAGTACCAAAAGTCAATACCTGTCCATGGAGCTGATTTTCAGAGCTTTAACATTCATGTTAGGGGAACAACATATAAACATCCACTAATTACCTTTTCCAGTCTTTAGACATGCTCTTTCCAAATGCTGTCTCTCCTCATAACATTGTCAAAACTTTGCAAAGAGGCAGACATGTGTGTTGCTACTACTGCTGTTTGGAGTGATCAGTAGTATCTCATGACTAGCTTATCCCTTGTTCCCTATTCCCACCTTTCCATTTCTCTAAACCTCAGGTGACTCTTCTCTTAGTCTAAGCTCATTAATGTTTCAGGCCAGGCTTCTGGTTTTATTCTGTATCACACAGTACATATCAAAGAACAGCTTCCTACCCTATTTGTGGCCTGGCCTCCTGGGTTCACTGATGGTGTGGATATGCCAAAGCTTGCCCTGTATATTCTGCAGCTACAGCAAACTTTGCTGATTTCCTTGTGTAACAAGAGTAGAAGGCACAGGGGGGTTTTGAGTGACAGGTGAAATCAGCATCAAAAGGAAGAAGGCTGAAAATGGATCTTACAGAACAGCATGGACTAATGTTCCTTCTTGAAGAAATGAACGTCAAGAGAGAAACCGAGATGGTATTCATGACTGGATGCCAGAAGCAAAAACAGATCCAAGGGATGATATGCACTGCAGTATATGAACACTAACATTTTTAACATGCAAAGAGCCTGGCACTTTAAAAAATGTCCAGCAGTGTTTGCATCATTCAGAAATTAAGACCATGGTCTGCCCGAGAAAAAACTGGTTATTACCAGAGAAGAAACTGAGTCTAAGTATCTGTAGAGCAATAGCTGATAACCCAATTTATCTGCAGTCATAGGCCTGTGAGCCTGACATTCCATATGGCTGAACAGCTTATACTTTCAATAGGGTGCCTGATGCTTGTTCTATCTTGAGGAAACTTTATATGGATTTCACTTGCTTTGGAAGAGCACTGCACTACCATTCACCTTCATGGGATGATTACACCAACTAACTAGGTGTACTGCCTGCAACTGTCTTATCACCAATGCCCTACTAACCTTCAGCCAACTCATCATAGAACCTCTTCTGTGTTAACTTTGGAGTGTAAAGAAACTCTTAGGAAATTAATCACATTCCCTAGTGCTTATCTGTACTTGAAAGTTATTGACATTTAAAGAAAGGCTTTAGAGTACTTGTATTCCAGTCAATGTTGTCAAGCCCTAAAAAACTACAGGCTCAAAAATTTAGTCCATATCATACAGAAAAGGAGGAACAGAAAAATAGAAAAAACACCTAAGTTGGCCTCACCTATAAAACTCTTTCAGCTTTTTTGCATATGCAAACATAACCATTATTGTTCAGGTCACAGCATTTAAACAAAGTACAAGATACACATCCAGTGAACAACAAAACCACCTACAATGTTTTCCACTTCAGAGGAAACAAATGGTGCTCAGGTAATGTTTTATTTTTCCTGGGTTACTGTTACTGAGAGAGAAAAATATTCTTTCTAAGTTCAAGAAAACTGCTTGAATGAGACCTATTCCTTTTGTAATGTGAATCACAAGTAGAATAACCAGATACTCATGTAGTGCCTATGACAGAAACCACTTTCTGGAGGAAAGTGTGCCCTTTCGAAGTTTACTGGCATTAGAAGATTTGCTCTGCATGTTGCGTTGTTTTTCTCTTGGTTTTGTTTTTTTTAAATTTCTGGTAATTGCTTTAAAAGAACAAAGCTCTTTGTTTAAGGGTAGCTCAGGGAGATCATAATTGCTATAAGGTACAAGGCCATTTCCAAGTATTTCTGAATTGCCTCTCTTCTGCATTAAATATTTAATGTCTAATGTTTGGCCAAACTGTAGAAATTCCCTCTGGAACATGGGTGATGACTTCAGGAACAGAATGAAGACCTGTCAATTCAATTTTCAGTGTGACTTTCTTTAGAAAACCACAGCTATTAAAGAGTGGGTTTTTTTTAAGAAAAGTAATAAAAATAATTCCAGGAGTGCCTGAATGTGTACTCGGTGAAAAATATCAAGCAATTCATTCCATGCCTTTGAATATTACAGATTGACAGAAAGTGATAATCATGCTCCCTCCCTTATGGAGCTTTTGGTTTTAAAGGATTGTTGTTGAAGTCACCTAGTTGGTTATATGTTCCCCTCCCCCTCATGCACTGTGTTCCTCCTGGATTTTATCAAACAGATTTCTTTCTGTTACCTCCAGCTACAGCCATGAGTGATGTTATCTGGTGGTATCCAGCAGCAAAGCCGCAACCCAGCAGTCCAGGAGGAAAGTGTGTCAAGGTTTCTATTGACTAGTAAAATCCTGCTGCATCAGCTAAATAGCACCTGCCCCTTGCTTGGGTATTCTCCCTCCAGATGTCCTGTTATCAACTAAGAGATCAGTGTGTTCCGGGACAGCTGACTAATACTTTTTCATTGTATTAAAACCTGACAGCATGTCAGGAACAAACCATTTCAAAGCCTAATGAAAACAAGCATGTGCTTCCTCCTAGCCAACGATACACTCTGATGTGGATGCAGCCGATCACAGAACATGTGCTAAACATCACAAAGGCATTGTACAAAATTGTACAATATACATTGTACAAAATACAAAAAACATGACATCATTTTGAAACTCTGAAAATGGCTATTTGTTGGGCTATTTTGGCTTCTGCCACGTCGTATGGACACCATTGTGCTACTCACCCCTGAATACTAATTTATCTTCACTAGACAGCTAAATATACTAGGGACTGATTACAGTATTCAGAGAGCTGTAACACCACCTTATTGCAGCTGCTTAAGAAAGCCTCAGACAGAGCATATAACCTGGTGTGTATATACAGGTTATATATACAGTCAGTCATATAACTGACTTCTTAAGGGCTAGGATAAAAAAAGATTAAAAGGAAAGTCAGCGGAAGAAGAACAGCTTATGCCAGTTAGCACTACATTGAAATTTCAGTATTTATAATAGTAATATTGGTCCAGCTATGTTGCATGTTACCTGCCTTTAAAGTTAAATATAACATCATACTGTCTATAGCATCATAAGTATATATGAAGAAATAGGCAGGAGGTTTAGTACTGCTGTTTAGTGTTACTCAGAAACATTTAACTATTAAATATCTTCCCTTTCTGTGATCATTATTGTGTTTCCTCTAATAGCTCATTAACATAGCCTTTGTATTTAGTTTCAGAGTGTCTCTTTTCCACGTCACTTTTCCTAATAGAGCAGCTGCTCACAAGAAGGTTGATGTACGACAGGTCAGTTGTTTCTGAACTAGCTACAAGGTAGTTTTCCACCTTTCTCCTCCCTCCTCTTTCTTTTGGATATTCAGTCCAAGTTACCCAAGAGCCAGCTACATACTCAATGTGCTATTAAGAAGAAGGACCACAGGTGAGGGTTAGCACACTCTAGAAGTGCACTGTTTACTTCAGGGGAGAAAGGTTCTCCCTAGAGAACCTACTCTCCAGGGCTTGCATGGGCTCAGTGCAATCAAAGAAAGGAGCAAGCTGAGGATCCTAAATTAGAACCTAAATCCAGTTCTCAAATGGAATTCTGGGGATCCAGTAAATTTTAGTCTTTCTGAAGCTTGATTTCCTCACACTAAAGCATGCCACATACAACTGCCAAGCCACAGGCTAGACCCAAAACAAATATTTTAAAAATGGTGAATGAAATAAGTAGCTTCTAAATTTAGATTTAAAAGTCCCCAATGTTGGCACATTCCTTACTTCCACTGGCAATGAATTTTTAAAGCGAGTGACTGTTCCATAATCTAAGTAACAGTTAATAGTCCAACGTCTGCTGATCTCTACTAGATATGCATGCAGGTGTGAGTATGTGCACACATGAAAATAAAAATCAAAGCATGAGGAACAAACAAATGAGTCTTCCATATTTGCTGAGATGATCTATTAATGTATGGTCAAACCCTTGGGAGCTGCGTAAGTAGTCAAATATTATCATGACTTTGGAATCAATGTCACACAGTCAGGAGTGGGACATGGGCTAGGTGAGCGCTTAGCCACACATGAAAGGAACCCCTCTGAGCTGACACACTTGTTTCTAACACACTTCCTTAACACTTGGTTTCAGTAGCAGCTAAGAGTCCTGAATGCTTCTGAGAACAAAGTATCTCAGACAGGTCACCCAAAAATTGTGTCACATGAAACTATTGAACACTCTTGGAAACTTGGACTGGCTGCTGGAAACCAGCATTCTTAATAGTATGCAAGCTAAAATAAATACTGAGAAACTAAAATGTAAAATTATTATAAAACAAGCCCACCTGAAAGTTCAGGCACAAAGTAAAAACATCTTTAAACAACCTACTTAAAATATAGTAAAACCTATTTTTAAATAAAATTTTAAAATCAGAAGACTGAGCCAGCAACAGGGTGGAAGCAGAAGCCAAACCACAATCTTGCTAGAAGACACCCTAGTATATAATGCCACACACTTTTTCCATCCTTGAACATAAGAAATTTGGACTGCAGTTCTCCAATTTTGGTACCTAGGTATTGAACATGATTGTTTTACCACATTGCTTAAGCTCTCTGCCAACAAGCCACATAGCATGAGAATGGCTGAATGAAATTCAAAACGATTAGGTACAAAGCATATTATATATGACACCAATGTCATGTTAACTTCTTAAAGCAAAAAATAATCTTCATTATTTACATATGCCTTTCATCAGCAGCCAAGAAACTTACTCTGAAAGCTAAATCCAATTTCTTTATGCATTGTTATCACCTACATAAAGGTTTTCCAGCAGGAATGGAACAACAGTATCCCTTTTGAACTGACAAATTATAAAACTAGAAGATCTACATAAATCATTTTTTTGTCTAATCTTGAACGGTAGAGCACTTAGGTGTACCGTTATAACCACAACACCAAGACTGCTATGAATGAGGATTACTCATCTGTCTGATCCAAATCTTACCCAGACAGGAGCCTAAGGGAGGTGAAGTCTTTGTTTCTAATAAAATAATAGAACCTGCTACTGAAAAAAAAAAAATGTGCAATAACGTTGAAGTTCCTCTTGGCATTTTTTAAAAAATATGAACAGAGATGATCACTGTTAGCACAAAGTATTATTGGAAAGCAAATCCTTTGTCCAATTTACGAGGTTTTTCAACTGTGAACTGAAACTATTAATAAACTTATCCTTCCTGCTCTTTAGACTTCTACCACAACTGCTATTCAGATTTATTCATGACTTCCTTTTATTAGAGACATGCCAGCTCTGCTATATTGTCCACCTGGAAAAATGCCTGCTGTTCAGAACCACTGAAGAAGTAGTCGGATATCAATCTTAACTACTTGCATTGCAGCCACCCAAACTGTTTTCACTCTTATGAAAGTTTTAGAACAATGTATTACTTTTAACAATTTATTTTAAACCACTTTCTTATGAAACTGATTTCTCAAACTTGAAGGTTTTCTCTTTGTACAAATGGATTATTTTCAAATCTCATTTTGCATAAAAGCTTGTGGTTCCAAAACTGCCTGGTGTTTCAGAACACAGAATTCCTTTTAGGGAAATCAGAGATACTTTTCCTATGTAAGCATGGCTTTTAATTAGATACTGCTGGGTAGTGGCACAAGTGAAACAAAACACACCAAAAAAATTAAGCAAAAATGAGCAATAATAATTCGCAGCATTTTGATCCACATGAACCAAAAATATGAGTAGTACACCCTGAAAAGACAGGTCAAATTGTTTTCAATTTGGGTTCCAAATGCCGTATGTAGACATCTAAAGTAGTTTCGTATAATACATAAATCAAAAGGGTGTGAAGACAAAAGAAGAAAACAGACACCCCTACTGAAAATTAGATAAGCTCTGTGTAAGTATGTTTAGTAGTATTGTCTTTCTCGTCAATTCTGACCTTTTTCAGACTCCTACCCAAATGAATGTTCAGGGTAAGGTTTGCAGAGCTGATGGCATAGACTAAATGAGTTAGAACCAACCTCTTAGAATCCTGTTTTCATAGTGGTTTACTAAACCAAAAGGAGAAAATGTACAGTACATATAGTGCTTTGAATATTACTATATGCATATCACCACCACTATGATTTTCCTTGCATGTATTTAATGTTCAGTCCCAAGGCATAGTTAAGAATAACTACCAAAATGAAGTTTATACGGAGTAATGTTCTGTTGAGGGGTTAGACCATTACAGAGCAGAATCTGTGGGAAAAAAACACACAAACACAGGTACACCATCATGTTGCATGCAGTCTCAGAAGATTAGCTGGCAGGTCAGCCAACAGAGCCAACTGTATACTGGGCTGCACCAAAAGAAGCCTGCCCTGCAGGTGGAGGGAGGTCATTCTTCCCCTCTACTCCACTATCATGAGACCCCCCCCACCTTTAGGACTGCGTTCAACTTCTGAGGCTCCCAACAAAAGACATGGACCTATTAGAGCAGGTCCAGAAGGGCACAAAAATGGTCATGTCCTCTCTGCATGAGGTGCACAGAGGTGATCCAGCCCCCTCCCATGCAGACAGACTGAGAGAGTTGAGCTGTTTCAGCCTGGAGAAGACAAGGGTCCAGGGAGACCTTGTATGAGCCTTCCAATTCCTAAAAGGGGCCTGCAAGAAGCTGGAGAGGGATTTTTACAAGGGCATATAGGGATAGGACAAGGGATAATGGCTTTAAACTGAAAGAGGGGAGATTCAGATTAGACACTAGGAAGAAATTCTTCACAGTATGAGGGTGGTGAGGCTTTAGGCCAGGTTGGAGGGGGCTTTGATTTGAGCAACCTGGTCTAGTAGAAGGTGTCCCTGCCTGTGGCAGGGAGATTGGAACTGGGTGAGCTTTAAGGTCCCTTCCAACCCAAACCATTCTGTGATTCTACGCTTTTATGACTCTCTGATTTTGAAATTCATTTGCATTGGAGATATCTCCCACTCAGGATCTGATTCCTGTATCATAGACCATTACATAAAAGAGTATAAAATATTTCAAACCAATGGGAAATAGTCTCTATGTACTGTCATAGAAAGGAAATAGTTTGCTTTGAATTCCAGGGTGGATATGTGTGGCAAAGGAGGAGGTATTAGATTATTGCTGGAATCATTTCTAGGTCATAGTGAAATAAAATGAGCTTCAGTAGCAGCCAGCAACAGTAACCAGGAATCTACAGTATGTTGTATGGGGATTTGCTAATATTTTGACATTTATCCAGAATATAGACATTTTCCTTGCCAGGTTCTCAAGCCTGGGCCAATAATCCCTTATACACTCACAACAAAAACAAAAGCTTCTCCCTATGTGTAGCCAAAAGACACTGGCACTTTCCTGCATCAGATGAGCTTTTTGATAGCAGCACCAGGATACTTCAGCCTGACAAGGTCATCTTTAAGTTCTTTCACCTGTAGAAGGGAATCAAGGGAGACTTCCAACAACTGTTTTGAAAATTATTAAATATTTTTCCAGATGCAAAGCTAGACGGAGATGGAAAAGAAATAAGAGATCAAGCTACGCATGTGTCTATGGTGCATTACTATCAAAGGTTTGAACTAAGAAGCAGAGACTGATTACTGCCTCTGAGAGGATAAGATACAGAAGAACACAGATATTGTTGTTTTACATCTATATGCATTACTTTTGAACAGACCCTAGCAAACTGAAGCTAATTCAAAAAGAAGCTATTCACTGAAATGTCATTAAAAAAACCCACAGCATATTCCCATTAGCTTCATTGCCCCCCAAAATGGCATCTAACTGCAAGAAATAATCACAGTACAATATCAGCTCTCAGAACAAAATTATTACAAAAGAAAAATTTTAGAGTGTGCCCTACATCAGATAAAAATGTCATCCATATAGTGTGAACAGAAGTACTTCATATTTTGGGAGAGAAGAGATGGAGCTTAGTACGCTGCTGATGCTGAGGACAGCACATAGACAGCAGCTAACTGACTGAAATAAACAATGTTAAAGGCAATTTTATTTCACCCTCCCTCCACCAGCATATTTGCACAAGTCAAATACACATTGACAGAACCAGAACTTCCAACTGCATCGTCCTGTCACCACTGGCTACTCATTGATTTCTGAATTACATCACAATTTGCAAAGTGTCCCAGCTCAGACAACATGGTTCATGAAAGAAAAAAAGAGAAAAAATAAAATAAAGCAGCAGCAGCAATGTATTTCACCACAGTGTATCATACAAATAAAACCATTGGTGGTAGTGTGAGAGCTGAGGAAAACAAAGCTCTGACACAACACACATGGTCCTGGGTCCTCTACTCACACCTCAGAAGATTTTGAAGCTCTTATTTGGACTTCCCTCCCATATGAAGACAGGCTGAGAAAGTCAGGGCTGTTCAGCCGGGAGGAGAGAAGGCTGCGTGGAGACCTCATAGCAACCTCCCAGTATCTGAAGGGGGCCTACAAGGATGCTGGGGATGGACTCTTTATTAGAGACTGTAGTGATAGGACAAGAAGTAACAGGTTGAAACTTAAACAGGGGAAGTTCAAGTTAGATATAAGGAAGAAGTTCTTCACTGTGAGGGTGGCGAGGCACTGGAACAGGCTGCCCAAAGAAGTTGTGAATGCTCCATCCCTGGCAGTGTTCAAGGCCAGGCTGGACAGAGCCTTGGGTAACATGGTCTAGTGTGAGGCGTCCCTGTCCGTGGCAGGGGAGTTGGAATTAGATGATCTTAAGGTCCTTTCAAACCCAAAACGTTCTATGATTTTGTGATTCTATGACTGTCCTAATTCTAGCTAGTGAAAATAAGTCAAGTGTTGCAGCAATCTGGGATACCTCCTTGCACGAGCACACTGTAGAGCATTTACTTTTCTGTTCCATAATACCACTTTGACTTCTTTCAGTCTCTGTGTTTCACAAACATGGCCCCTAATGGCCCATGAAAAAGTTCAAAGTAGGCCACAGACTGCTGTGGGGTGAGAACAGACTGAATTAATTGTCTGCAATGGGGAAATTCAGTTGCTACCAGCAATTAAAGGAGGCTAATAGTTCTTTGGCTGACGTAAACACTTGTAGCCAGTAATTACAGCTATTGCATATTCCCCAGACCTGAAGAAATTGAACTGCTGCCATTTTGTCTGAGAAGTGGTAACTGACAGCTTAATTGACTTTTTTAGATGGAGAATGGGAATTCAAGCTGCATGCTAACAGTAAAGTTACTAATTGTAAATCAACATTTTTTATAATTGCAGAGAAGTTTTTAAAAAGCAACGTGTGCAGTGTGGATTGAAGTCCAGAGGTCTCATACTCAAGAGACTGGCAGCAAGACTCAGACAAAAGAACTTCTTTTCAAACATTTGACAGGCACTGCTCTGCCATATAATCTCCCACACAAAACAAGGCGAGTGACCAGGGCAGGGAAGAAGTGAGTGAAGGATAAAAATTTGAAAATATCACACAGATTTAAATGACATACATTAAAGAAATGGAAGAAGAAGGGAAAAATCATTACCTTTTATTCCTATTTCCTTCCCTCCTCAATTCTCTTGGCTGACTATGCCTAAACATTTGTGAATACAGCTAAGAAAAACAACAAAAAAATACCAATTACCGTGCCCTTCCCCATTACTTAGGCAATTCAGTAATTCTTCTTACACAAACCTGTGTCAGTCCAAATTCTCAAGCACCTTTCCTCTGTGTGACACTGGTTCCTGTTCTTGTGCCGTGAGTTTCAGCTTAAACCTCACTTTCTCAGCTCCTTACTTCTTTGCTGTTGTTGGCTGAACTGAAGGGATGAGAGAAGGCATTAGCAGAGGAGCATGAGGATGCTGGGGACAGACAGCCTTGGGGGTTTCTTCAGTCCCCAAGAAGAAGATAAAGTTAGATGAAAAAATAAGTAAAGAAGTTTGAGTTCTTCAAAATCTCAGAGCTTTGCTCTGTTCTTGTGCAGAAGGAACATTTCAAAACTCCACAAAGGGGTTTGGGTTGGAAGAAACCTTAAAGATCATCTAGTCCAACCCCACTGGTATGGGAAGAGATATCTTTCATTAGATCAAGTTGCTCAGAGCCTTATCCAAGCTGACTCTGAACACTTCATGCATGGGGCTTCACCACTCACATTGTAAAAAAAAAAATCTTTCTTACATCCAATCTAGATCTACCCTTTTTAAAATCACTTAAAATTGTTGCCACTTGTCCTGTCAATAAAGCTCTGGTAAAGACTCTTTCTCTGTCTTATAGGTCCCCCTTTTATATTGACAGGCAGCAACACAGTCTCTCCAGGGCCTTCTCTTCTCTAGGCTGAACAAGCCCAACTCTCTCAGTCTGTCTTCATAGCAGAGGTACTCCAGCCCTCTGATGATTTTTGTGCCCCTCTTCTGGACCTGCTCTAACAGGTCCATGTCTGTCTTGTGCTGCGGACCCCAAAGCTGGATGCAGTATTGCAGGTGGGGTCTCAACAGAACAGAGTAAACGGGGAGAATCACCTTTCTCAACCTTCTGGCCACACTCCTTTTGATGCATCCCAGGATACAGTGTGCTTTCTGGGCTGCAAGTGCACATTTCCTGCTCGCATTCAGTTTTTCATCCACAGATACCCCCAAATCCTTCCCCTGTCTCAATCTCTCAATACTCTCCCTCTCAATCCATTCATTGCCCAGCCTGTATCTGTTCGGGATTGGCCTGATTGACACGGAGGACCTTGTACTTGGCCTTGATGAACTTAATGGGGTTCGCATGGGCCCACTCCTTAAGCCTATCAAGGTCCCTCTGGATGGCACCCCTTCCCTCCAGCGCATCAGCCGCATCACAGAGCTTAGTGTCATCGGCAAACTTGCTGAGGGTGCACTCAATCCCTCTTTCTCTGATATTATTGAAAATATTAAATAGTATTTATCCCAGTAACAATGAAGGGATCTTGCTTAAAGAGAAAAGTCTCCAGCTCCTTCAGGACAATAAAATATGAAATTCTAATGAATGTGTTTCTTCTGTGACAAGCTTTTTCCTGCCAGAGCCTAGGGACTCTGCAGCAGGATATTAAGGAACAGAGAATTCCATTTCGGGTGACCCCTAGAGGATTTTTATAATACATATAACATCTAATAAAACTAAGAAGAAAAGATACCCTATATTAATTCCTATTTCAGTGAACATATTTCTTTATTTCCTATTCCTGCCTACTAAAGCCATGTAATAGTGAATTTCTTGAAATAGTAGATCAGGTCTAGTCAGAAAGCACAGCCCGAATACAGCTGCAATATTAGCCACAGAGCTATTTTTAGCACACAATTTCCTTCACTTTAGCTTTGAATATCATGCACATGAAATCTAAAAATCATGTTCTGCTGACTGTGCCCTTGGAACAGCTAAACTCATTTAGAGAGTCTTGTCCAAGACCCCCTGGAAACTGTACTAATTAATGCTGTTAAACACTATGAAGCCTTGAGTTGGGCACTATCAGGCATCTGATGAAGCTGGAAGTTCAGAACTACATATGCAAATGTACACTCCATGAGTTAAGTTGCATAACAGGAACATAGAAGATGATAAATAAAAATGTGTTAAAGAGATGTAGCTGGGTATTTTCCAACTCTTTAATACACAATATAAACTCAGCGTAGTAGTGGTTCTGACATCCTGAAAGGGAGCTAAATTGAACACTACATAGGAAGAAACCTGATTTTCTGTCATGATCTAACTGGAGATCTTTGACTACCATAGGAAGTTTTCTTAGCCTAAGAAATATACTTAGCTGGGAAGACACAGCATAGCCAAAGATTCAGTGCTGCCTTCCATATATCATGCAGCAGTCTGCAACCACCCTGAGAACGGAGGAAATCCCACAAGTTAAAAGCCTAACCAGAAAAGTACATTGATATTAACAACTAATTAAGAAGCAAATTATCAGTGGATATGTGGGATTGGTAACCATCCTTATGTCTTAAGCCTTCCTTCCTCTATTACATTTGAAGTTTACTATATAAACTGTTTCATTCTTTGTTTTCATAGCAATAAAATGCCTTCTAAAATGGGAGATCAAAAAGACCATCATTTCCATACCACTAATGGTAAGACTATGTAGGCTAAAAATGTGAACGTGATCACATCAAGGTGTGCAATGTAACACATCAGAAAAGGTGATAATAGTAACAAAATTCTGAACAAATTTCCCATAGAATCATAGAATAGTTAGGGCTGGAAAGGACCTTAAGATCATCTAGTTCCAGCCCCCTGCTATGGGCAGGGACAGCACACACTAAACTAGAGCCACCCAAGGCTCTGTCCAACTTGACCTTGAACACTGCCAGGGATGGAGCATTCACAATTCCTTGGGCAACCCTTTCCAGTGCCTCACCACTCTTACAGTAAACAACTTCTTCCTTATATCCAATCTAAACTTCCCCTCTTTAAGTTTGGACCTGTTACCCCTTGTCCTGTCACTACAGTCCCTAATGAACAGTCCATCCCCAGCATCCTTATAAGCCCCCTTCAGATACTGGGAAAGCTGCTATGAGGTCTCCACACAGCCTTCTCTTCTCCAGGCTGAACAGCCCCAACTTTCTCAGCCTATCTTCA
>WYDI02015022.1:0-16882 GCA_009867235.2 Psittacus erithacus
TATGGTAATGACTTGTAATACAATAGAATCATTGATCATGAAACTGATCTGGCTTGCGTTCCCAGTGTGGTCACCACGTCTATACTTTGGGAGGTATATAATAGAAGTGCTTAGCAATTACACATCTTTTTTCCCCTCCTCGGTGGTCAACCTGTGAGGGAGACATTCTCCCTTCCTCCCCACCCCCTGCTCCCAGAAAAGGAGCTGTCGTGGCTTGAGCCCAGCTGGTGTTATCAGTGCTGTTCCCAGGCCCGAAGTCCAAACCACAGCACTGCACCAGCGACTAAGGAGAAAAATGACTGCTGCTGCTGAACCCAGGGCACTTTTGCAAAAGCTCATTAGTGTTTTCTGGAGCTTTAGCTCCTGCTCTGCAGTGAGCAGTTCCAGGGAGCAGTGTGACTGAGCAACCCTGCTTAGCAAAGAAGCCCAAATCAAATCAGGTTCATGTAAAAGCCTTCATTTCTCCTGAAGCTGCTGAGCTGTTGGACCAGTTTAGCTCATCCTACGCAAGGATCTGTAGTTCCTGGATTCGCCCTGCAGCCAGGCTTACAGTTCCACTCCTCCCATTCACTTCAGTGGGATTTCCAGAAGCAGCAGTTCCTCCTGGTTGTTGATGAGCTCTGGATTGACTGACTTCCATAGAGAACCATTCCATGCCCCTCACAAGTACCAAAGCATAGGCAAACTGTTGGGTTTTTTGTTTATTGGTTTTTAAATCGACACTTGAGTAACTGAAGTATTTAAGTGTTTAAGTAGCATTATTATACCTGGATGCTGCCCAATTTTGAGTATTTAAGTCAAAAGTAACTATTGCATTTCATTCTGAAAGATGATTTCTTGGCTCAGGACTTGAATCTCTAGAGTATATGTTGTTATGACTATGAAGTCTTTGCAATGTAATTTAGCCTGGTACATTGATTGTTATGTTAGAGCACAGTGAAATTAGTAATAATACCTTTGCCAAGGAAAGTAACATTTAAGAAGATACTTAATATGGTACCTTGATTGGAGGTGAGTGCTGGCATTTGTTAGCGAGCCAAAGTGCACAATTTCAGAAGCATCTTAGGGAGTACTTGCTGTCATAGTATGGAAATAGCAACTCTGAGTGTGGTACAATTCCAGCGGCTTAATTAAGGCAATATAAAGTGAATTTTCTAAGAATTGGGGGTGACTGGAAACTGCTGATATCATGTTCTTCAGTCAGTGACAGTGTAGAAAGTGTCAACATATTTCTCAAGTGTAAGTATTCCAGGATTACATTCCATTGCATAGATTTACATTATAATGAGGATAGTACAGCAACTAGGTGCATGCTTGTGCACTTCATAAAGGCAGTGTGTCCTGCAGTGGGTCTAAATACCTCACTGCAACCTGAATATCGTGGACCAAGGCCAGGTTGGACGGGGGGCTTGGAGCAAGCTGCTCTAGTGGAAGGTGTCCCTGCCCATGGCAGGGGGCTGGAACTGGATGAGCTTTAAGGTCCCTTCCAGCCCAAACCATTCTGTGCCTCTAAATTAAAAATCTTAAACTGAAATGTACAGAAATGAGGTTGATACAGACTCAAACAGTTACAGTAAAAAAGCTTCTTCAGCATCAGCGAATGTTTTATAGGTCATTGCTGGTTGATGTCATCATATTTGGATGTAAACAATATGGTCTGTCTTGCAATACAAAAATGATTTCCATCTGTATCTTGCACAGATATTTTTATAATAAGAACTCCTGACAGTCTGCACACGTTCATTATAGATAGGACCTGATTACAGGATTGCTGTTCCTGGCAATGAAGAGTAAGAATTGAACCTTTGACTTTCTGAAGGCATTTTGGGATGTGTGAATGAAGACTTCAGATGGCCTAATGCAGATCAGTTTCTAGTGAATTAAAGAAAATCTCCTGTTCCCATACTCATTAGGCCTTGAAGTTGTGTAGTTTTAAAGGGCAATGATCAGATTGAGTTATACGCTATTTAAATCTTGTAATCTCTGTCATGCCCAGAAGGTCATTTGAAGGTTTGTGCATTCTTAGGCTGCAATCAGGTCATAGTCCTCAATCATTATAATCTTTTTAAAAATAACCATGAGATTTGGAAGCTTAAATTCTTTGGGCATTGCAAATATAATGAGAATCACAAAGTTGTGGAAGTCATTGAGTAGGATTGACATGCACAGAGGCTAGAAAGCACATCTGTAAATGGGGCTTGGGTTAGAATAAGGATTGAATGCCAAAAGGCTGCAGTAATCAGCAAGAAGCGCTTGAAAGTGAACTTGCCCTGCATATGTACAAGCTGGCTGAAATCACTTGGCTGGGTTCACTGGAGACCTGCTTCAAGTTACGTCCCATTCCTGCCATCGGTTTTCTCCCTCTGCATTGGGGCCCAAGTGACCCTAGAAGTTTAGGAGCCGAAGATGTGAGAAAGGTAGATGCAGCAACAGTGTGAGAGAGATGGTCACCAAGATATGGTCACCCAAGTATTGAATTAAATTAGGGGTGAGCCATACAGCTGAAGTGTTTCTTGTGCTGGGCATTTCTAGGGGAAATCCTCCTAGGTTGAGTATTTTAAAATAATAATGCTATTTAAAACTGCTCTATAAAATCACTGCCTTTGTCTTAACTTTGACATGTATTGAATTTTGAACATATTCTGTAAGAGCACCGTCTTGATTTACTGAAGATCTAATTTTGGTCATTTCTAAGGAACATATTCATGAGATTAAACACTGTAAATAGATTGTCTGAAATACGTCTTTGGCTGCATTATGACAATACATTTTTAATAATGTTAGAAAATGTCTTATGGCAAGACGTACTTTTCCCTTATTCTCTGTAACCTTGGGCTGATCTCCTCTCCTTAACTGTATTTTCCATGTGTGTGTCTCGAAGATGTTTGCAGAGCTTTTCAAAGATGAAGTGCATATAATTGCTTTGTACCAGCACTGCATAATGCGTTTGACACAGTATATATCAGCTACTTTTTACTTGCCTCATTTCTTCCTTCTAAAGAAGGAGTAAGTTGGGTCTTCCGTGGCAGCCATGAATATTGCCACATCACATTGAATATTTATTTGCTCATATGTAAGTCACCTTGAGCACTGTGAAGCACTGAAATACCGCTGATTCTATAGTATTCTTTACATTCTACACTGTCATTGAGATGCCAAATTAAAGAAGTGTTTTGATTCTTCTGTCTGTTTACTTGATAGGTTTCCTTGGAAAACTGTGTGGAGGTTGGGCGCATTGCCAACACATACAACCTCACAGAAGTGGATAAATATGTTAATAACTTTATCCTGAAGAACTTCCCGGCATTATTAAGTACTGGTGAATTTGTGAAACTCCCCTTTGAACGTCTTGCCTTTGTGCTTTCAAGTAATAGCCTTAAGCACTGCACTGAACTTGAGCTCTTCAAGGCAGCTTGTCGCTGGCTGCGGTATGAGGAGCCCCGGATGGAGTATGCTGCGAAGCTGATGAAGAACATCAGATTTCCACTGATGACTCCCCAGGATCTTATTAACTATGTTCAGACAGTGGACTTCATGAGGACTGACAATACCTGTGTAAACTTGCTTTTGGAAGCCAGCAATTACCAAATGATGCCGTACATGCAGCCGGTGATGCAGTCAGAGAGAACTGCCATTCGGTCAGACAGCACTCACCTGGTGACCTTGGGGGGGGTGCTGAGGCAGCAGCTGGTTGTCAGCAAGGAGCTCCGGATGTATGATGAGAAGGCCCATGAGTGGAAATCCTTGGCTCCCATGGATGCACCAAGGTACCAGCATGGCATCGCCGTGATCGGGAACTTCCTTTACGTGGTCGGGGGACAGAGCAATTACGACACGAAAGGGAAGACGGCGGTTGACACGGTCTTCAGATTTGATCCTCGCTACAACAAGTGGATGCAAGTTGCATCTTTAAATGAGAAGCGCACCTTCTTCCACCTAAGTGCCCTCAAAGGACATTTGTATGCAGTCGGTGGTCGAAATGCAGCGGGTGAGCTAGGTGAGTGCTGCTCCTGAAGCATGGCTTCTAGCCTTGCTGCTTTGGCATGGAAATACCATGCTGCCCTGAGAATGGGTGGAGAGGACACAAGTGGAAGGTGCTGGTGAGCAGCTTCTTTCTGGAAATACTGCAAATGCATAAAGAAATGTGTCTGAATACTTAATTAGTGTTAATTTCAGAAGGGCTTCCACAACAAAAATTCCAAATACGTGTACCTCGTGTATTGATGCATAATATCCAGTGTCTTCACCTTTAGCATCAAACATGCAGTAGGACTGTGTCTGCCTGTGTAAGTGTGTGTACAGTAAATGCATACAAAACCCACCATGACTTCAGCTGAGAAACCAAACCCACTTGTTTCAGTCCTGAGCGAATCCTCACTTCCTGACCGAAGCTCACTGTTGGGTGAAGGGTGTGTTTGGAAAGCCACAGCTTTTCTGGAGTAGTCATTTTGGAATGCTGGTGACTGGGTGATTCACTTCAGTCACAGATCCCTGAGGTTCAGCTCTCCTGACATTCTGCACTTCTTCATTACTGAAAATGTCTTCCCTGTGATTTTGAGACTATGTAGTTGTTGATGTGACTCTGTCCTGCTGCCTCTTTTCCCCCTTGCAAATGATGATTTGTTTTACTTGACCAAAAATACCCCCAAAACATTGATTTTTGGGAAATAAGGTGGTTGGAAACAAAAAATAAATAGATGGTAGCTTGTAATGTAACAGAAGTCTATAGAGAATGGTCTATACTAATGCACTGCATTTTCCAGAGCCATAGTGGGTTACATTTGCAGTCAGCTCTGGGAGTGTACAATCAGTTGTAAATTTGTGCTTTAAAATGGAAATGTTGCAGTCATCCTGCTTTGGATTTTAGCATAATATTTTATCTAAAGCAGATGTAACGTTATTTTGTTTGCTGCTTTCAGCCCAGTACTTAATAACTATGTCTTTGTCAAGTCTTTGTGGCAAGCAGCTCTTGCTGCTGAGATGTACTTGTTAGAAACACATGGAGATCTTTGAGTGCAATGGGAAACGTGTTTAATGGAAACAACACAGAACCTAATCTATGCTGCAGCATCTGTGACTGTTTTAATTAATCCGTCTCAGTCATTCACACACGCACTTTGTTTCATGATCATATTGCTGTCTGTCTTAGGAAGTATAGTGCATTGCTTCCACTACACAAACTGGGCTGGGTTTGCTAGGAGTTGAAAATCCATTCTAATGGTTGATGAAATGGGATGTTTAAAAATGCCTCCTGTTTCCAAAACCCAAGGGAAACTGTGTTGCAGCAACTTGTCTTCTCTGCGCAGCCATGTTGTGATGCAGATCCTGAGGTTTTCTTACATGTCACTTTACCTGCGTCCTCACAGCAAGCGGGATAGCAGATGTACAAACTGATGTGTCTTGATCTTTGCCTTGAGTATCAGAAAACCTGCCCTTCATCAAGCTATTTCCTAATGGTATGAATTGATGATGGATAACCAGATTGCTGCCCCTGTGTCCTGTACCAGTGAAACAGAGCAGGGTTATTAGAGTGTCTGTGAAAAAGTTTCAAGTCTGACCAAATCAATATGAAATAAGTGTCCCTGCGGCAGTGCTGCGTGAGCAGCAGGCTGGAAGTGCAGTCCTCTTCCTAAATGAGATGAAGCAGTGTCATTCTGCTGACCTCAGCTCTTCTGCAGCTTTAATTAAAATACAAAAATCTGTCACCTGTCTAAAACTCTGCTATAAAGATCCCATTAAAATGCTGCAGTGCTTTCTACGGCCCTGAGAAACATCACTGGATCGTTCTGTGGGATGAGCACTCTATAAATGCTACATGGTGTAGCTGTCTGATGCTTTGATTTGGGGCTGCTTCTGTTTTCCTGTTAATTGTGAAGCAAGTCGCTTTGCATTTTCATGTTTCTTTCATAAACCTTGACAGCCGAAGGATGAAATCCAGCTTCAACTTCCCATTCTGTTCAGATGAGAGAAACTCAAGCTTTGCAGAGAAGAGAAGGTCAGATATGTGTTGGACAGGTACTAAAGAAGTTGCCCTTGGGTTCAAACTAATTTCAATCTCTTGTTAGAGAAGAAAAATTCCCCAAACCTGAATTCAGCTTTCGGGAAGGTCAGCTCTTATGGAAAAGGGACAAAGGGTTAAAGTTACGAGAATGAATTCCTTTCTTTTCTTTTCTCCTGCCATTTTCTGCAACGACAATTACACTTCTCTGAGGCCCTCCCCCCAGGCTTCCAAAAAGAGTGTTCATATCTTTAAACTTCTGAGAACCTTGTAAATACCTCTTCCCACCCCAGTAGGATGTGCTTTGGTGCCAATAACGGCTGCTGTTTGAACAGCACATGGCACTGAGGAACTTTGGGCTCATTGGGAAAGAGGAGTGAATATGCACACATGTGGTGCACGTTGCTGTGTGGTGAATGGGTCTTGGAGATGAATTGAGTTGTGGTGGGGCTTGGAGCAACCTGCTCTAGTGGAAGGTGACCTTGCCTGTGGCAGGGGGTTGGAACTCAATTATCCCTTATTTTGAAGTGTCTCCTAGCTATGTTAAGAACAGTATTACTCAGGACTCTGTTTAATTTAACCAAATCAGCTTTGAGTTCTACAGAAGCAAGCTATATTATAGAAAGAATAGACCAAAATGAAGACATTGGGTGTGGGACATCATGCACAGTTGCTAAGTGCTGCTGTAAGAAACCTCAAGACACATTAGAAAGTCCTGACAGAGAAGTGCTAAATATCTTTGTTCTCCTCGAATAGCATCACAGCTGGTACTATAAAATGAGTGCAGGCTGAGCATCCCTTGAGACTGCCAAAGCTTTGTGTCTTTTTGAGGTTGCTTTATTCTATTAAGATGAGGGCTGCCTTCCCTGGGTTATGGTAATGAACAGATCAGGTGTTTCACTGTCAAACATAAATAAATCTGATTTGAGTCATTCATGCTTGTTGGGAGGATGAATCCAGCAGTCTCTTGCCATACAGGATATACATTTAGGTTCAGTCTAGTGGCAGTTCCTTTGTGCCTGTGAGCTGTGCTCTGTCTGCAGATGATGTATAGACCTTCCTCATGCCTCTCTTCAATTGATGGGCACCTTTAACAGCTGGAATTTTAAATGTTTGTTTCCTTTTCAGTGTGGAAGGAGATCTTGTCAAAGCAGCAATGGAATGACCTTGCAAGGGAACAGGGAAATGGTTCCATGAACAACCTAAGAGAACAGGAGGCTTTTATCAGCTTGAGTGACCAGCGCTGTGCTGTGGGGTGGATTTGAGATTGGAGTTGGGGTGGTTTGTCTGCAATACTGTCAAACAGGATTGTGTCACACTGTTTTGTCAGACTCTACTTCAGGTGTGCTGGCAGTGTTCAAGGGAGTTTTGAAGCCATATCAGAAAGGGAGGGATCGTGGACTCAACATCATCCTCTCTCAGACAACTGAAGTCTTTATGGTGTGGTGATAGTGATGGCAGCAGTGTGTACCAATGTCTGCATGTGTTAATCTGCTCTTGCTAACATGGTCTTTGGCTGAGGTTCCTCTCTTAAATGCAATCTGTAGTGCAGAGTGAGATGAGTGGTTGTCCAGTATTAACGTCCTGTTGATCTGGTTGTGGCTGGCTTTGCCATTGCTTTGCACATACTCTGCTCTTCCTGAACTCACAGTGTATTAGACATGGAAGGTCCTCACTTCAGCAGCGAATGGAAGCACTGTAGGCCACAGGATGCCTTTGTTTTGGTGCAAGCAGGCACAATGATGACTTTGGTGCAGCAAGGAGCAGGTTGGCAGGTCTGCTCCCAGGGGAGAGCTGGGACACCTATAATTACTTGCACATCAAATCTGGTTTTCTCTGTCCTTGAAATTTCTGCCCATCTTTGTTTCCTTCTGCCTGTTAAATCGAGCAGAGCCAGAAAGGAGCTTTCCTTTTCTGAAAAGAATATTGCAATGGGTGAACAATTTGTACAAGAAAGAGGTTTATTTTGAGCAGATTCTGCAGTGGAAGTTGTGGTGTCGAGATGGCAGCACACAAATACAACTCATGGATTTAATTTTAGGTGTCATTTATGAAATCAGTTCTTTGTGCCTATACCTTTATTTGGGCAAGAGGTTGTCCCCAGCATTCTCTGGCTTTGTGGCTGTGCAGGTCCTTGATGGGCATACAAAGTCTGCAGGTCATCAAGTGGGAAAACCACCAAAATATTCCAAGTCAAGCCTGACTTTAAACATCTTCATTCTAGAAGAATGCCTGAATGCCTTTTCATACATTTCCTTGTGCAGACTTGGCTCTCCCTGTAGGTGTGTGTAAGGTGAAGGGCAGCTCCAGGCTCATTTCAGATGGCTGCGGTGGGAAACGTGGTGACGAGGAGGCTGGATTGTAGGAGAAGTGTCTGGTGAAGGACTGATCTCCTTGAGTAAATGTGGGAGCTTGAATTGGTGACTTGCATATTCTGAGCTCTATGTTGCTGTGGGAGTGCAGGACAATGGGAGGTCAGTGGTGGCTGCCCCCTTTGAGGGCATTTTCTGTGCGAGATACCAAGGAGGAAACCCGACCTGGGTGGGACGTTGCTGAGGACCTGGGTTTGTTCTGGTTACCAGATGAACTGATCCCCTTGGCAATAGATTTGACGTTTGTTCCTGCTCTCTGCAGCAGACACTGCTTGTACCCGAGGCAAGGGCTCAAAAACTGAACTCCCCGGCTCCGCTGTCATTCCCACTGCTGTCCCACAGGGCGGGTCCTGTGCCAAATGGGAATGGGAATGAGACAAGTGGAAGGCAAAGATGCAAGAGGGTTTTGTCTTGCTTTTTGCTCCTTCGGGACAAAGCTCGAGCTTTCCCTGTATCATGTATCGACATAATGCTCAATAATTCCCTTGGTGCTCTCTCAGCTGAACAGTGTTTCTCATTGATGCTTCCTGTGTCTATGAATACATTACTGCCACTGCACTTGAATCCAAACTGCCAGGCCAGCTTCAACAACGTTATATTCTCATCTGTTCTAAACAGCCACTGTGGAATGTTATAATCCCAGAATGAATGAATGGAGCTACGTCGCGAAGATGAATGAACCCCACTATGGACATGCTGGAACCGTGTATGGGGGATTAATGTATATTTCAGGTAAGTAATTCCTATGATCACATTATCTCTCTGGAACACGTACTTACCTGACTTCTCCTATTTCAGTGGGAGACAGTGAAAATTAGGCTGTGGTTGCAGTAGGTTTGCTGTGCTATGAGCAGTGCTGCAATTTCATATGAAGGCAGTCAAGCAGCAGATAGACTGCAGAGTCAGAGGAAGTCATTTTAGATAATATTATGCATTTGCGTAGTAAATAACAGCTCTGAATTCCAAAACAATTATTCCCTTTAACTGTCAGAATACATTTTTCTGTGGCAACACCACACGCGGACATTCACGTAGTGATAACCATTGAACACATCCACTTTGAAACATTTTGGGAAGCATTGGTAATATGAATACTTAAAAGAAGAAAATCTGCTTTCATTGAGCTAATGGAAAAGGGGGAGCTCTCATCTTAATCTCAATATATGAATGATGTCTGTACTTGCTCTGGTCTTGTGTTTGTAATATGCTCAGTCCCAATGTCACCGAGGTTATAGCTTCATTCCAGTCTTTCCCAAACTGGAGCAATAGGTGTTCTGAGAACCTGCTGTCTGCTCAATTTGAAAGGAGGTTCAAGCTGTCTGTCAGTGATCTCTGCAGAGATCCAGAGCTATGTGTGTTCATCCCATATTAAGGGATGCCCACTAAGAACTGAGCTTATGAGAGTGAGCTCTGCTCTAATATGTGTTTTATCTCTCTAGGCGGAATTACCCACGATACTTTCCAAAAGGAACTTATGTGTTTTGACCCTGACACAGACAAATGGACTCAGAAAGCTCCGATGACCACAGTCAGAGGTCTGCACTGCATGTGTACTGTAGGAGACAAGCTGTACGTAATTGGTGGGAATCACTTTCGAGGCACCAGTGATTATGATGATGTTCTAAGCTGTGAATATTACTCACCAACTCTAGACCAGTGGACTCCAATTGCTGCCATGTTGCGTGGGCAAAGTGATGTTGGGGTTGCTGTCTTTGAAAATAAAATCTATGTTGTTGGAGGATATTCTTGGAATAACCGCTGCATGGTGGAAATAGTTCAGAAATATGATCCAGAAAAAGATGAGTGGCATAAAGTGTTTGACCTTCCGGAGTCACTCGGTGGCATCCGAGCCTGCACTCTCACCGTGTTCCCCCCGGAGGACAATACAGGGTCACCATCCAGAGAGTCTCCTCTGTCAGCACCTTAGAACATCCCTTGACTTACGATGTTGTAGTAACACCTCTGCACTGCATCATGGAGTCTGTTCCTTTTCTTCAGTAGTTTCTGTTAGGCTTAGCCTGCAGCGTTTCGTACGATTACTGGAAAACAAAAAGACTTTGACATTATTTGTGCTGTTTGTTTGGCCTAGAATATTTGTCAAGTGGTTCCAGACCCCCATGTACGCACCCAAGCCAAACGTTTAACAAATGAGAAGATATTGTCTGTAAAATGTATGAGCTAGGTACGTTATTGATGTTGTGTATTGGGTGTGAGGTACCTTCTAGCTGACATTCGGAAGCCCAACAAGTTCAATTTGTACTGACCACATTCTTCCACCAAATTTCGGAGTTGAATCCTTTTTCCTTCTTGTTTTGACCACAGGTGACAAGGGGAGGCAGACCCACATCAATGTGAACTATGATGGGGTTGCCAGGGGGCCCGAGCTTACCTCCCTCTCTTCACAGAGTCATCTTGACATATCTGTTTGCCCACCTGAGCTGTGGGTGCTTTCAGCATATGAAGTTTCTTAGGCAGAGGGGAGAGATAAAGTGATTTTAAACTATCAGCACTACACAGGGGGCAGACCTTGCAGAGGCTGGGGGTTTTTATAGCATATATCAAGTGTTTTTCCGGAGCCAGTTGAATGATGCTTCAAACAAAAGGTATTTAAAATGTTTGAGGTTTTTGAGTTGGATTTTTTTCCAGGACTTGGCTTCCGCTTGCATGGGAGCACACTATTAACTAATGGGAATTCAGTGCAGTTGTATATTCTGCTGTATGCCTGTACTGAATATTGGTAGATAAGGGCTAGAAACATTAACTTAAGCCACTGAATTTGACCAAATCGTTCCATCGGATTGAATTGAATTTACCTTTTCTCCTTTGATGTTGAGATAACTTGCATAACGTGTCCTCTGTATAGTCTCCGTTAATAAGGTTATTTAGCACAAGGTGCAGCTTCAGTGGGAGCTGCTTTTGCTCAGTGGACTTGGACTACCACGTTTTACCTTCTTTTGTTCAATAAAACTTTTAACTGCAGCTGTTCAGTCTGAGCTACATCATTAGTGCATTGGGTTTGATTCCTCTGCCTCACTGGCCCCAGGATGTGCATTATATGTCTGGGTGGGGAGGTTGGTTTGCTGGGAAACCACTGCAGAAGTGATCACAGGGGTACCACTAAAGCAGCCCAGGCGATATGAATTGTCACCTTAAGAATGCTCTTCTGATGCTGTGCAAAGCCCCAGATGGGAAATGTTGCTCTGTCGTTTCACAATGTCTCAGTCATTGAAGTCTCCTGTGCTGCTAATACATTTTTTCCAGCTCCAGGTTTTTTTCCAGAGGTAAGATTTTGGAGCCTGCTTGGTTTAAATCCCCTGAAATCCATTCCTGGTGTATTAATTAAACCAAAAAGTAGTGGAAGTAGTTACAACTCCTGTTGGATAATGTAAGTATAACCTGCTGTTTGTATGCTGGGGAAGAGGAGCTCCACTGTTCCCTATGGAGTAGTGGGTGCCTTCACTCGAGTTCCCCATTCAGAAGCAGCTTGGGGTGGGTTCTAACCATTATGAGATTGTTAGAAGTCAGGATGTTGCCCAAGGAAGTTATGAATGCCCCATCTGTGGCAGTGTCGGACAGGGCTTGGACAACCTACTCTAGTGGAAGGTTGGAACTGGATGAGTTTTAAGGTCCCTTCCAACAGAAACCAGTCTATGAATCTGTCAAAGTTCTGTGCCTGAGCCTTGAGAACAGCCCAGGAGGTGGCATATGGCCCCTATGCAGGTTTCTTTCAGTGCTTCATTAGCTATTAAAGTGGAAGAATGATTTTGGAATGTCTTTTTGTCGTTAGTGTTGGGCATAGCAGGGTGGATTAAATGTAGTGCTTCAATCAAATTAATCTTTGAGGTTTTGTCTGGATTAAGGTGGTCACAGTGTCATTAGTTAACACCTCCCCAGCAGGAGTGAAAAGCAAAGATCAGAGATTGGCCCAAACCTGCAGACTGTGTTCTGCTGTGATGCAGTGTGAAGTGACTTGATGCTCATTAGCGTCTTTAACCATAGCATAAGAAACCCTTTCCATCTCTGCATCCACAGCTGTGGATGTGCTATAGCAGATATTCCACCTCCATTTTCAGGCTGTTCTCTGAAGAGTAAACCCATCGTAGTACCTGGAGCCAGCAGTGTCAGGATGAAAAGCAGGTGCCTGCCTTTCCACAGATCCTGAATTAGTGAATTTTGCAGTGATGGTACCTGAATAGGAGAAGCATCTGGATAAACAGCAGCACTTGCCAAAAGTGCTTGTTTCCATAAACCACCTGCTTAGGCGAGGTTAGTATCCATGCAAAGGAACCAGCACCGAGGACTCGAGACACCTGGGATAACATTTCCCTTTTGCTGTGTTTTGAAACAGGACAAGAGTGTTGGGAAGGAAACCTGGGAAAGCCCAGGTTATGTGAAGTTCCTCATTCCCATTGAAGAGCTGATCCCCTGCAGGTGTCTGTATTCTGTGGTTCCCCTTCCCTTAGAAAGCTATGCAGAACCATAGAATCCCAGACTGGTTTGTGTTGGAAGGCACCTTAAAGCTCATCCAGTTCCAGCCCCCTGCCATGGGCAGGGACACCTTCCTCTAGAGCAGCTTGCTCCATGCCCCATCCAATTGGTAGCTTTTGCATGTGGTGGTTTTGGGTTTTTCCTGTTGTGTTCTCACCAGAAAATGCCTCATTGCTTTGACTATTTTTGCTGCTCAGGCACAAAGCAACCGTTTAGTGTCTTTGATGTATTTTCCATGTCTATGAGTCTGTGCTGTTGTATTAGATAAGAATAACCACGACTTGCTAATGAGAGTTACTGTATTCCCAGACGCAAGCCAAGAGGATTCTTAGCAAGGGGATAGACTAACGAGGTCACCAAGAGGATGTGTGGTTGCACTGAATATTGCTCTTTAATATACAGGCTTTTTGCAAAGGATTAGCCATTGTAAATCCAGGCCTCTTCCCAAGCTGGGCGAGTATCACTTTGAAATGATATGTAATGGGCCACTTCAGGCTCATGTCATTTACTGTCTCTGGCCACACTACTGGTGGCTTTTGTTAGCGAAACCTGCTGTGACCTTACGATACACAAACCTCTCCACAGCTCTCCTCCATTCTCTCTCAGGACAGTGTTGTTCAGGAATAAAGGGTTGGTATAAAGGGAAATGAACTTCAGCTGTACCAGCGGAGGGAGGGGAAATAGAACAAAAAGAGTGCTTCTGTGTGTACAAAACCCCTTGAGGCCGATGGTCCTGGGATGCCTGATGAGTCTGATGGCCTGGGGCCTCTGGGGCTCTGGATCCCTCCTACCTTAGAGAAGGTCTGAAGCTGCTGTTGTAGAAAGGAACCTGCTTTGAGGCTGAGGTCCCTTGGAAAGACCAGGAATGAGGATTCAGATACTTCCTTTAAAATACTTCTACCCGGAGGTTTAGCAGTAACTGCAAAATGGGTTAATTCCCAACTGGAGTTGCCTCTCACTAAGTGTCTGATGGCATGAGAGCTGACGTACAGAGCTCTGCCCAACTGCGCTAAATGAGCTCCTGATGGGTTTTCTCCTCCAGCAGGATTAAAGCTGCCTTCCCCAGATTAAAGCTGCCTTTTTCATTTAGGGAGCGCAGGAGCAGAACTCGGTGCCTTGGTGAGCAAACTGACCACATCTCACCCTCCTTCATCGGGATGGGCCCTGAGGGCTGGTTGCAAACGTGGAGCAATGGCAAGTGCCATCCACCTGCAGCAAAAGGACCACCGGAGCCCTGGAGCACATTGCCCAGAGGGTGAGAGCTCAGGATCACAGCTTTATCCTCTGAGGCCCCTGTCCTGGGGGAAGATGCTGCAATGAAAGCTGGTGCGCAGGGCAGGGGGGTTTCCAGCTGCCATCACTCATCTCAGTGCATAACACCTATAAGTGAGCAAGAGAGTTCATAGAATGGGTTTGGGTTGGAATGGGTACAAACCAAAACAAGCACATCCCAGCAAGCCGCCAGTGCAGGCAGTGGCTCTGGGGTCTGCAGGGGAGCAGTGCAGTTGTCACTCATCCGTCACCTCATAGGGTGGTGAAAAGCGGGAAGACTGGAGCTGGTGAGGGATGGTGCGAGCAGAGGCAGGGCTGCATGCAGAGTGGGAGAGGACCCAGCTCAGCAGCAGTGGGGAAGGTCAAGTCTGGCTGCACCATGCAGGATGTGTGAGAGCCCTGAAGAAGTGAAGGATCGAGGAACCCAATGATAGGAGTGAGGGAGCGCTCAGCAAGAGGGGAAGATGTGCAGAAGAAAAGGTTCTTTCCTATCACTCCAAAGGCACATCTGGCACATCTGCCCTCGGGTGCTGCCCCTCTGCCATGGCACCAGCTCCCAGGTCGTGGTTTGGAGGGTGTGGATGGCCTGGGGTATCGCTCTGTGTGCTGGTGATGCCCAGGAGCACACGCAGCGGACAGGCTGGAACTGGGAGCAGAGCTGAGCCCTTTGGTTGCCCCTGGTCTCTGCATGTGCCATGGTTGTGAATCTCGACCCCAGGTTGCGATGAGGTTGTCATACACAACAAGAAGTGGTATTAAAGGGAATTAATGAGTTCAAAACGCATGTAAAAACCCGCAGTGCTCATTACTTGTATGCAGCACAAGACCCCCAGAATGGTAATATCCAATTTCATCTTCTCTGGCTGACCACAGATACGGGTTCATTCAAACAGCAAGGAAGGAATTAAGTGTTAATTTAACGGAAGGGAAAGGCTACTAAGGAATTAGATTAGATTCTTAAATTAAATATCAACCTGTAGAAAGGCTTTCTGAGGGCTGCAGCCTCCCTCCTGGGTAATTCTCTGCAGTAATAAAGCAAAATGGTATCAAGTGTCTGGCAAATGCTAAGGCACTGCCCCCACACAGGGGGACAGAAGTGTGCTGGTCCTTATGATGTCTTCATTATTTTTGTGGTATTTGTATCATTATAATTAGTATTATATAGTATATTTAGTACTATTTAGTATAATTAGTAGTATTATAAACTTGAAGATTTGCTTTGCCTCCTCCTTGATGTTCCCAGGACAGTTCAGGCTGGGAGCAGCTGAAGCTGCTGGCAGAAGTAGGTGGGTTCAAGGCATGTCCCGCACTGAGCATCACAGAACCCCAGCCTGGTTTGGGTTGGGAGGGACCTCAGAGCTCCTCCAGCTCCAACCCCTGCCACGGGCAGGGGCACCTTCCACTAGAGCAGCTTGCTCCAAGCCCCTGTGTCCAACCTGGCCTTGAGCACTGCCACGGATGGGGCAGCCACAGCTTCTCTGGGCACCCTGTGCCAGTGCCTCAGCACTGGATGAGCTTTAAGGTCCCTTCCAACCCAAACCATTCTGTGAGCCTGTGTTTTCAATGCAAAACCATCACCTCTGCTCTGCCAAGGGTCCACCCTCCCCTGCACCCCTTGTGCAGCATCTGGGCTTCAGCAAGCTCCAGCTTGAGCTTTGCTCCTCCAGTCTGGGGTCCATGGTGGTACAGAGATGCTATTGCTTCAATATTAAGCCACTGTTTGTTTCGGTGGCCACCATCAGGTAAGTGGAGTGCGAAAGCACCAGGACTGTGGCACAAATGGGAGAGCATTAACATGAACGCAGTTTGTTGATGTAATTGGCAGCTCATCAGGGTGAGTGCTGAGCTCAGTGCGGGAGCTGCTGTCTCCCCTCTCTGGGCTAAACCCTTTGTACCAGCTGAGCCTTTGCTGGTGCTCCCTGTGGGGCAGAGGCCTCGCAGACAGAGCTTCAGCCTGTTAAAGGTTTATAAACCCCATTTCCCTCCACTGCTTAATTACTGAGGCGTGAGCTTTTTCCTGGGGGGCAAATGGGAGCATCTCATGCTCCGAGCCCTGCATGAGAGGAGCTCAAACGCCATCTGGGTCTCCTGGCTCAGCGCAGCAGGGATGGATGGATGGTACCTCACATGCCCTGAAGGCACTTGAGCAGCCGTGCTGATGGCTCTTCAAGAGGGATGATTCTGTTGGAGTGGCTTTCGATTTGCTCCTGGCCCACACGTCCGTCCTCTTCAGCGCAGGGGTAGAAATTGCTTCATTATAACCGATTTCACAGCAGCGGAGCTCCCAGGTTTCTGAATTGGAAGCAAATTGCACCGTTGATTGCATTCGTTTCCCCCAGGCCTTGATTCTTCAGGAGATGAAGCGCGTTCCTCCTGGCTTCCCTCCCCGGGGCCTGGGGCAGACCAGAGCCAGACGTCCCTTTGCAGAGCTCTCTGCTCCTCAGCTGGATGAGGACCTTGGGTACCACCACCCCTCTGACTGCTGGGCTGAGTGTGGGGAGGTTACAATACAGAGGAGAGGAGATGAGAAGGAAGGGAAGGGAAGGGAAGGGGAAGGAAAATGAAGAGGAGAGGGAAGGAAAGGGAAAAGAAGGGGACTTATAAGGATGCTGGGGAGGGACTCTTCATTAGGGACTGTAGTGACAGGACATGGGGTAACGGGTTCAAACAGAAATGGGAAGTTTAGATTGGATATAAGAAAGAAGTTCTTTACTGTGAGGGTGGTGAGGCACTGGAATGGGTTGCCCAGGGA
>WYDI02015024.1:0-28624 GCA_009867235.2 Psittacus erithacus
AAAGGAAAGGAAAGGAAAGGAAAGGAAAGGAAAGGAAAGGAAAGGAAAGGAAAGGAAAGGAAAGGAAAGGAAAGAAGCAGCTTACAGATAAATACTGTAAGCTACAGTAAATACAGATAAATACATTTTAGTGGAAGACAAGAAACTTTTATTTGGAATACTTATAGTAAGAAGCGGGGCAGTGGATTGCTAGGAAAAGAAGTAGAAAGAATAGTTAAGAGACAATAAAGTCAAAGGGTTTGTAAACACTAAGAACAAAATATTTCTGTTTCTATCTAGCCTGCCCTCAATATCTCACCATGTTACTGTTGTAGCAACTTATCGTAATCACCCCCCAAAAAAATGGCATTTTCCCAGTATCCAGCCTGCTTCCACCTTTCTGTAGGTCAAGCCTAAAGCTAATTTTATGGTCTTCATGGACGACAAATCTCTGTGGGCTTTTGCACCAGGCTTTTCAGTAGGGGAAGACTGTGATCATGTTCTTTGGCATTCTTCATTCCTGCAGGCTGAACACCCTCAGTTCAGGGTTTCTTTGTGTATCATGTTTCCCTGACTCTTTCTTGCTCCTCTTCTCCGGACTTTCTCCAAAGGCCTTCAGTCATGCAGAGTCTGAAATGAGATAAAGGATGATAGCAAAAGCTTCATTAACGCTGAGTGGAAAGACGGCTTCATGGGAGGGATCCTGGATATTTAATCATTGGATCCCTCTCTGAAAATAAGTCTCCAAATATTTGAGGTTCAGTCATTACAGCAAATTCAAAGGCCGAAGATAGAAAGCATTTATATGCACGTGTATGTTCTGTCTGATATGCAACATACAGCTGTTCTATTTTATGTTTGAAATATGGGAAGAAATTATAACAGATCTACTCCCAGCAAGCATAATGAATTCCCTGACACACTGGATTTTTTTCTCTGACGAATAGGAATTTACTAAAAGATTGTTTATCGGACATAAAAGAAAAAATCAGTCTAATTAATGTTGTCAACACAGAAAGTCAGCATGTCTGCAAGCACTTTGCTAAGTCTGAATAGAACTACTAGGCCATAAAACCTGTTCAGCTGTTTAACAGAGACAAGTTTAGGGTTTTACACTGAGCGTTGCCATGAAAGCAAGCATAAAGCAGCAAAGTCCTCCTTTACTGCCTTTTAACCTTGAAGTCTGCTCTCTTTGCTGAGTATTTATTATTTACATGTCCTATACTGTTTTCCTGAAGTTTTCAGAAAAGTCATTGTGATTTCTTCCTTCTCAGAGAGTTGTTTCCCTGTATTTTATCCTTATATGGTGTGACTCACTCTTCTTTCAAAGGTTTATTCTTTATTTTCAGAGATTTTGCCTATTCTATGAAAAGCAAACCTGAAAACTTTTTCCAAGCTGATCACCCTTTCTTTGTGCAAAAAAAAAGAAAAAAAAAGACAGTCATTTCTTTATATATCAAAAGGCTTTGATTTTAATATAGTAACATAGGCTCTGCCACCCAGTAGAGAAGAGAAATTTAAAATTAAAGCACTAAAAGTAATTTGGGCCCAAACCATCACTGTGGTGAAGCTTTCTTGTACTAAGTACAGTTTCTCCAGCAGTACAGTTGCCCCTGCTTAACTCAGTTTAGGAAGTATTATTTTGAGTATAATTAAAATATTTTCATCTAAATTCAAATTGAGGGTCTTGGTGCTGCAGAACTTTTAAGTGTGCGTCCATCCCACGTCAGCATAGCACTCAGTTCTAAGTATATGCTTGTATTTGGGTTTGCACTTCTTTGTCAGAGAGATGGTTAACTCATGCATGTGTTGAAACTGAAGTTTAGTTCTTCTGCTTCACAGAATAACAATGTAAAAATTTACAGGATAAAGCAAAGCCCATGGAGTTTCAATAGAAAATTCTCTCTTCATGTCACTGCCTTGAGAAATCCTTTATGTACCAAAATACAGTCCCAAAGAGGTGTAAAGATAGCAATAATGAGCATTTTTTTCCAAATGCTAGTTTCCTTGTTTTCTGTATAGATGTGCTATTGTTTCACCTACTATCAAATCTGTGTTTTCCATTGTGATAGCATTAGGTGTTAATGTGGGAATAGTTAAAGGAAGCACTTTTGTTTCCACAATTAGAAAGCTCCCAAAGGCAGATATAATCACTGTGGTCTTCTGGGGACTGATGCGAGGTCTGTGGCTTCTCTTGAAGTTGGACTCACAGTATCGCAATATATCATAGCCAATTTGTTCTTTTAACATCCTCTGAGATTCAAGGAGAAGTTTCCTAAGCATTGAATTGAAAATTATTTCCAGGACTGTGGAAAACAAAGTAGCTCACACACTCCCACTATCAATTGAGCATATTTCTCTATTTATCACGTAAATATATGACTATAGGAGGTTGTAAGTGTCTGAGTATGAACCTCAAAATTCTGGGTTTTTTTAAAGATAAGGTTTTGTGAACCAATGAATCTAATATGCTGAGAAATTACTTCTTTTTTTCCCCACATTTCTTATATTCTATTCTTTTGATGCTTACTAGGCAAACAGGGAGGAAAAAGTAAAGTGCTCTTTTGGCTCCGGTTTCTGGCTCAGCTGCAGAGCAGGCAGATTCTTCCACACTCACAAACTGGTCCTTGCTGCAGTGTCCAGCCCTTAACTGGGTGTCAGTCTCTCTTAATGAGTGAGATCTGAATGTACAATCCAAGCTCGGTTGACCCTTGGCTTTCTTCACCATTAAACCATTCAGTTTCATGAAGTGGTGGTGGCTTTGAAATGTGTACTGCTGATCTTCAGGGACAGAGGAGAGCTCATCAAACTCATTGCACTTGACAGCTTATTCTAATCGGAAAGTTGAAACTGAGTCTTGCTGCTCAATTGAAATGTCTGTAAATTGCTGTCTACTAATATACAAATAAAGAGACATATAAATGATTTGTTCAGGCCCTCCAGTAAATCATTAACATGACTTAGTTTAATTTGCATGCTACTTTTCAGACTTCTTTTGATGAACCTTGTCACAGACAGGAATTAAAAGGGATTGCTGGGAAGAGGCAGGGGGGAACTAAAAAAAGACTTCTTCAAGCCACTCAAAACAGAAAAAAGCTTAAAATTTTATATCTGCAAGGTATGGCTTGTATTCATGCAGTGCTTAATCCAGTCAAATAAGAGAAGCTCCTGAAAGTTTATTACCACTAAATATTCTTTAAAAGCATAGGCTTATTACGTCAAGAGGCAGAAGAGGTGGAGATTAAATGAGGCATATCGTCTCCTGGGTCTCCAAAGTTGAAGGGAAATGCCCTCATCCCATCAACCACTACCAGCAAAATACACCCACACAGAAAAAGAGGCTTTTTATTCTTGAGGCAAATATAGATCCAGTTTTTCTCTTCATTGTTCAAAATGTGTGGGATTTTATGGCTTAGCGCTAGACAAGCTCGATACCTGACTGAAATAACAGAGAAAGATACATATTGAGGGCTGAATTCAGACTGCTCTGTGAAAGTGCATCTGTTTTATATGAGACACACAATCTGCCTCATTCCAACCTGCATTTCTGGGTCACTTGAGACATTTAAACTGCACTTATAATTAACAGCTATTTTTAAACAGCGAAAAAATAGAGCACTGGTAAGGTACAAAAGCATTAAAATTGCCCCAGTTTTGCTTTTCAATAGGACACACTACCGCAATATGCTTCAAGATCAAAGGGAGCTCAGAAAAAAGAGACAGGCCGATCAGTGGGGATAAATTGTTCCCATTATGATGGTGTAAGAATAGGGCTCTTTCAATTGAAACAATTTAATAACCACATTCATTACATTGGTGTCCACTTAGTTTTATCTGAGCAGTTTTTGCATAACTGGGAAGCAAGTTCAATTGAGCTTATTCTCTAGAAATTAAGATGTGCAGGATTGGACATTCAGAAATTAGGCACTAATAGTCAGTAAAGCCGTTGTCTTGAGATTCCCCCTAGATGTAGGTGGATCTGCCTACCACTAATTATGTCAAATGCAAATGTATTCTCTAAAAAACACACCATAAAATTTCATTAGGTCTTTTACAGACAGCTAAGGTTATACCAGTGTGATGACAGCTATCAGAGCACAATTTTTTCCCATGTTTGTAACATCACTCTCACAAAAGTAGAAGACAGACTTGTGCAACACTGGTGTTTGTAAACTTTCTCCTCCACTGTCAGCAGCAGAAACGCTTTTAAGGGCAGGCCTTTAACAATCCTAAGCAAAACACCCAAGCCATGTCTCCAGGGTGAAATTTTTACAAGAAACAAGAGAGCCATTGATGGATTTCCTTCTTTCTCCAGGGCTAACTTCAGCAGCAGACACCAATATCGCAACAAAAAGGACAGTCCTCGGCTCAGGACTCCAGCTGAGAATGACTGAATTTGCCAGTTCTCAGCTGCATGGCAGAGCGCAATGCATGGGCTGAGGTGCTGCTTGGCTTGAAATATGATGGGAGTATTAAGAACAAATCTGCAAAAATATTCCGGAGAAGAACTGAATCCAGAGCTTGCAGATGATGTACAAAGCCCATCTTATCCATTGCTGTCTGCTAGCCTCACTGGTGAATGGAACGTAGACAGGAGCATTTAAAAGACATTTCCCACTGCACATGGAATCCTTTCTTGTTTTTTCACTGCTGCCAAACCAGTGAAGAGTAAAGGACTGCTGGAGCGTGCATTGGGTGCCAACTGCATAATAACAACATTTCTTTCCTCTCCCTCTGTCTCCTTCTTTTTTATCAGAAGACAAAGTGTAAAAACTATGAAGTTACCCTGCTTCAGTCAATGCTTTTATACGTATGGCTTTTCCAGAAGCAACAGTGCTTCTCTTACTTGGCTATTTCCCCAGATGGGATTTGCAATATAAAGCCATACGTGGATTCGACATTGAGGAAACAGAATAGACTTGTACAAATCACTGGAAAGATAAATATGCCAGATAGATCAATAAATAAAACCTAGTCCCAAAAAATTCAAACTCCAGCATTCCAGGCCAATTAAAACATTATTTACTGCTTACATGATTGCTAGTTTGAGGCTCTCTTTATTCATTTTCGTACTATAGGCATTTGTTTTGTTGAAAGATATATAACTGATTTGTAAATAGAAAATGATATAGATAGATTTTATGTCTCATAAAACTGTTAATCTATGCTCCATATTAAATGTATATTGTAGGTTTTTTTTGTATTTAGACACAGCTCTAGTATAATTAAAATAAAGTATGCTGGCTTTATTTTTTCAGTAAGTCATTTCCAAGCATAGAGCTCAAATAACAGTGCAACTACAGCATGAAATGTGGTTATAATAGCCTGAGACCACATTTCCTGAAGCTAAAACATGGGAGATAATAGTGTGAAGGTACAAATTAAATGCAAATAAAACAGATTCCCCATTGTTGCTAATCCCTGGATTGGATTTCAGTGAGAAAATTAGCTGCAATATTTAACTTCTTTGCGGAGTAATCATTGACATATTATCAGTTACATTTTCAGAGTTTACGCAGGAATTATTGCACAGGAATTCGAGAAAGCTGGACCTCCATCTTTTACACCAGGATGGACCTATTCTGTGGTAAGCAGTATAACACTGTCTAACAGAGAGATAATTAGACAGCCAATTGTGATAAAAAAATATAAAGGGATCATTTGGTAATGGATATGAATTTGATTCCTACCACTTGACTTTCAAGATGCATCCCAACTTAAACCTTGTCTTACATTAAATAGCAGGTGCACTGGTGCAACTGCCATTTTAAAACTAATTTATCATTTTACAAGCTTATTAAGAACACACATATTTAGCTAAAAATCTAACAAAACTCAGTAATTAACCAAGTTCATAAACTAGCATAAAACCAGTATAAATTCATTTAAAAGTCCACATGAAGCATGAGCATCACTTTAATGAAATAAATGTAAAATAAGTTAGGTAAATGGATGCAAATTTTACACATGGACAACATGATTACATTTGTGGAAAGCATCAGTATATTTAGGAAAGTCACTTCTATCTATTTGAGAGCTCATTTAGAGTGACATATTAGCAAGTACTTTACTTACAGCATCACAGAACCACGTGATGTGATAAATTTGTAGCATAGCTTGTCACTGTGAGTAGCTTGATGTAAAGTTGGAAAATAGACTCAAGGGAGTAGGGTAAATTGTTTTAGAGAGTCCAGTGTCAAATATTAGAATGAGCAATTATTTTCCTATGGCCTTTCAAATGGGATTACGCAACAAAAAAGGACTGCGGGTTTCACTGTTCTTTCATTTTGACAGAACAGATCACTATTTTATTTCTCTCGGTAGTTAGGTTCTTCCTGACTGTTTTCTATTGTGGCCAGCTCACATCTAGAAATTCTGAAATCTAAATTTGACCTAACACACTGAATTAATCTAACACAGAGACTCAGTTCCCGTGTGCCTAGGCTGCAGGTGAATCTTGAAATACAAGTTTCACCCCTAGCTGAATTAGTGCAAAAGCACATGAAATGCTGCAAGACCTTCTTAGAGTGAAGGCAATATTCATAGAAACATTTTAAGGAAAATCTTTCTACTCTCCCTTTCTCTCCCCTTCCTTGGAGCACTAAAGATCATAGATCATTAGGAGATTAGTAAATTATTTTGTGTCACGTTTCCACTGACAAAGAGGAAGGAATCTGGGCTAGATCTACTAAAGTCAAAGTATGCTGGCCTCAGTGATAAGACCACTCAAAATACCCGTCTCAGTTCATCCACATATTACAGTGTGAACCTTGGTAACTGAAAACAGGCAGTGGCTGATAAACCCCCTTGCGTCTTTCTTTTACACTGCTTCATACTGTACAGTCTGCAGGAGCACAGAGATGGCTGCCTTGCAAGCTTTGGGCTCCACAAAATGGAGCTTCCTACATGAGCTGTGGCACAATGAACTATGATTATAGGCTTTGACTGACTACAGGATATTGCCAAATGTTAATTAAGTGTTCGCACTGTCTTCTGTTTCAGGTTTTTACCTTAAAGACAGTGGGGATTTCATAGTGCAAAAATATCTGTTTGAAGTATCCCTAAAATGAGCAAGACTTTTATTTTTGCCTTTCATCCAGAACAAACAACTACCACTAGCATCTGAGGTAGGTAAGTGAAGTACGAATTGATAAATAAAAGCTACTCCTGAAGCATTAAATACCAGCATTTCAGGACATTAAAGATATTATTTGTTGCCTAAGTGGCTGCTAGATGGAGTTTCTGTCTGACTTGCAAGACCTTCCCAAGAAAATCACTTTATCAATGATGCCACTGTTATTCATATGAAGAAAATTCCCCACAGATAGATGAAAGCATATGGGTCCTGCATTCAGTGAGAGCAGGAGTAGTGGTTTAGTCACAGAAAATGGCAGTGCCCAAACAAACATTGTATTCTCCTCTCTGAGGAAATGTCAGAAGTCCTGATGCCAGCCAAGATGACAAAGGACAGGACTTCAATCTACCTTAGGGATTTGTGGCCCAAACCCTTTGTCAGTTTTCTACCAAAAGCGTCTCATACATAAGGACAGGTCCCAAACCACTTTGATGGCAAAAATCTATTATATCACACGAGTTGTAAGCCTCCAGTTTGCTCTTACACCAACTCAGTTTCTGACTTTTCTTGTGGTTCTGGACCCACTCCAGGGCTGCTCCAGGAACATCAAAACCACAGTCAAATTACCTATAATCAGCCAATGGTGGAGTGTTAGTCCTAGGTGCCATTCCCTTTCAGAAAAATCTCCCTAAGGTTTCTTGCAACAAGTATCTTGCCACATTTTGTCAGCTGAGGTTTTGGTCTTTTCCACTATTCCAGCATAACCAGTCATCTTCCATGTTCACAAGATGCCAGTGCTTCCTCTTCTTTCTTCTGCTCACTCACCTCTTCCTTCTGTAAGGTAAGATACACTGTGCTTTTTGTTGCTACTTTTACAGTGTTTTCTACAGCCTATTGTGGTAGGTTTTGTTCATGGACTTATTTTAGTCAGAAGTAGTTGGTGCAATTTGTTACAGAATTATGTTTTTCTTCTTATTCTTTTATACCATCCCTTCAAAACAAGCCCGTGTCCATGTCTATGAAGTAGCAAATGAAGTGGTTTTGAGTGAATTCAAGCTTAATCTAATATTTTCTTATGGCAACTGACAGCATGAGGCTGAAACTGGTCCATTTGTTGTGACTGAAGCTTGACTTGCTTGAAAGAGGAAGAGAAGGTGAAGCAACTGTGAGTAGAACCGGTGATCCAGAAATAAAAGAAAAAACATATGGTAGTTGATTTGGATATTAATAAGTCAATGTGCACATTATGAGATGGGAAAGAACTCACCACATGCACCATTTGGATGTATCTGACCATGATGAGGTACAAGTGCAAACAATTTCTCGCTTTTCTTTTAGGTGCATAATCTTTTACATACCCCTGGCAATCAGATGCAAGTAGCTAACAGGTTCAAAAATTATTAAGACATGTGCACAGATTTTCCATGACCAGAAAAGTTATATTTCATAGAAAAAAACAATAATTCTTACTGTTATGCCTTTGTCTTTACAGGCAGCTGTGGCAGTGATAGAGGCAGACTGCATACCCAGCTCTCACAGAGGTGATTATACCAACCAGCCTCAACTTTACAGGCAAAAGAAACTTTGTTTTTAAAGTGACTGGAGTTTTGGACTTCTGGCAAATAGCAGCATCATCACATCTCAAAAGGCCAAAGAAAGCCTGCTTGAGTCACCTGGCAATATATAAAAGACAAGCTAAAAGAAAAGTTTTGCACTTTTTTCTTTTAATGTATTTTTTTCTTTTTTTTTTCTTCATGTTTTGCTTATTCCTGACTATAAAAGGTCACAAGTATCTCATAACAAAGTGTTTTGATATTATTGCTAGTAGTACCAAACTAACATGGACTTGAATCTCATCATCCTGATACACAGCTCTGCTGGACATGAGAGAATTTGGCATTTAGGTTGCCACCAACCTAGAGACAGAAGTTATGAACACAAATGTCTCCTTCACCAAGCAGGATCAGCTTTGATGATGTGGCTGTTTGGTTTTTGGTTTATTCTATATGATTTTGAATGTTTTTAAATGATAATTTGAAGAAAGTCTTTTCCACCTAAACTTAAATTATAGTAAATTGTTTCAAATGCCATTAATATTATTCTTTTTGTTCAGATCTGGTGTTGCAAAGCATTCACAAGCCTTCTGTAGGGAGAAAGTTTTAGCAAGAGCAATAAATCCCCCAAAGGGGTAGAGAGTACTTACACAGTTTTCCACAGAGACCATGCTCCTTGTCTACTTATAAGGCAAGTGTTTTTCAGGGAATAAGGACAGAAAACACCTAGCCCAGCAGTGTAGAGGAATATGAACCTAAAGACTGTCTGTAACTATAAGTCCAGGGTTAAGATAATAACATTCCCTCATATTTTAGAGTGTTGAGATGTCCAAACTGCAGACGTCTGTGTGGACTGAAGGATAGCCAAGCCAGTTTTTAGTGGAAAAATTAATGAACAAGCAGCAACCTATTCCTGGCAACACCAAGCTAAGGACAAACACAGTCAGCCAAGGTGCTTCCCACCCACTGCTCTTTGGCAGGGACTTTACCCTCCACAGGGATGCCAGAGGACATAGACCACATCTGCATTCCAGCTTAGACTCTTTCAAGCCTTGCAGTCTTCTATAAATTAGGTGTGCATAATACAAATCAAAAAGCTTTAACATTTTATTCACACCAAAAAAAATTAATTGTTGTTTTCATTTGTCACAGATTAATCTGTCATGCACAAAACCCACCATCTTTTTACTTTTTCTGTTTTACATAGGTGTCTCCAAGAAAGAAAAAGACCTTGTACTGCAGAACAGGAAATCAGTGACACCTTTGTGCATGCTTAAAAAATATATACCTTCATTTTGGCCAAATACATATAAATAATGAGGGGACAAAGAAATTCCACTGCCATGGTACTTAAACTCATGGAAAATACATGACTGTAATTAGCTGTGCTGAAATATGTGAGTGTAGTCAAGCTTCTTCTTATGTTTGCCTTCCACTTAGGCATTTGCATCTTTTGTGTCTCCCCAGATCATGGCAAAGCAGACCACTTTGAGGCCTTAAAATCTGTGATTATCTATCCATTTTCACTTCACAGCTCCTGCAATTGCACTTGGTTTATATACAGTTCTGAGTTTCCCATCAAAACTCTCTTCAGGCCAAGAAGCAGAAAGAAGTGCAGTTTGTAAAGAGGAGGAAACTTATGCTGTAAACATGGGAGGACCATGTAGGGTATTTTAATTACCCCTTTTACCTCTTTCCAGCAGACCTCTACTGCTTCTGTTACAGCATCTACTAGTCGACCATGGAGCAAGCTAAGACCAAGCAATCTTGAATGCATAAGGTTGGAAAGTGCTTTTAAGTTCACCTCACTCCTTTGTTTTTTCAGTTGTTTTGCTTCTATTAGCAGTTTTGTACAAAACAAGCATCATTCACTTCTGGTCTTGTCCCTCCTTCCTTTACTTTCTGGAGTTGGGCACATTTTTCTGTATAGTGAGTGCTTTTAAATTCCACTGTCCAAAATCCTTGGTATCTAGAAATCTGATAACTTCATCCTTTCCTGCCTTTCAGCAGTCCAACCACCCATGCATTTTTTAAGTGTAGTTAAGTTCTCCACTGATTCTAACATATATTTAAACAATGCATTTTTGAAAACCCATTCCTTTTTTTCCTGTTTTATGTGTTTTGATATGCTAAGGTTTGAAGGAAAGTGCTAAGGAGCATGACACCACTCCAGGAAAGCTTTTAGTCATAAACAAGCCCACCGTTTTAACCATGGAGTAACCAGCTCTGCCAGAGATAATGTGCTTAAAACTTCATGTGTACAGAAGCAGTGCCAAAACGATTAGCACCTTGCAAAACTGAGTTGTAACCCAGTTGTTAAACAGATGTCCACTAGTTCAATTAACACTGTTGATGGGTCCTAGATTTGCCAATTTGGAAGCCATCCTGTGCGCACTTCTGTCCTGATAGACCCTGGGAGATAGCTTCTCTGGCATTGCTGCTGTAGTACTGCCTACAGTGATTGTGGAAAGGTTGCATCTTCAGGAAAGGTTATACCTTTGCTCTGGGAAGATGCTCAGCCCATGAATTACTGTCCAAGTGTCTTGTGGATCAAAGTCACTGAATGTCCATCAATCTCCAGGACTGACAGCACTCTGTCTTGGTATTAGTGCAAAAAGTCTCTCATGACGTGGAACAAATCTTTTTTTGCTGGCACTTTCTCCTGAAGTTTTTAGTGGAATTAAGTAGAAGTGATAGTGAACAAAAAATGTCAGATTGGTCAGTGTATACATGTTGCCACTATTTTTGTGCATGCTGCATAAGTACATCTAGATATTGTACTTACTGTATCTGTAACTGCACCGTAATATAATTTTTCTCCTACCAGTGTTCATTTTAGGTGGAAACACTCACTAATTTACATGGCAGTAGTGGGTTTTACTCCATTAGGTGGTTTAATATGTTGAGATTGACTTACTCATATGCTGCAGGTTTTCTACCATTATGGACTTTTGGTATGAGCAGTTTTGGATCATTGGTCACTGAAGTTAATAAATAGGTATCTACTTTTCAAGTTAAAATTCTGAAATTTCTGCTTTTCAGGGTATTTTTCACCAAATTCCAGGTTTATAAGCTTTTTTGTTTGTTTAATTGACTTAATAATTGATTTCAGTAGAGCATTTTACAGGTGCTATTGTATAACAAAGTTGTTTAAGAGTATGGGAAAAATGCAGTACAAGAGAAATGCAAATCTGCATAAGCCTCATTGTGATTTAACCCTTTTAGAGCTGAGTATAGCATAAAGAGCTTGACTTTTTTTTCTTTTTTTCCCTGCAAATGTATATAGACTGCACACAAACTGAACCCCTCACTTATTCTACAGACTTTGTAATAATGTATTCAGTTAATCTGCACAATGTAGAGTCATCCCCTCAAAAAAAATAATTCACTTCTTTAAAAACTAAGAGGAAAATAAATATGGTGCCGTAAAATTGTTGAGTAGAGGAATCTGTCTGGACATTTCACAAAACATTTCATTATGCTGATAATTCCCAGAAGTGCTCTCAAGAGTGCTTTAAGCTGAGGATTACTGCACTGGATCTGATGGACTTTTTTGTAGCCCCTTTAAAATGCAGTGAACCGTTTTTCTATTTTATTTAAATAATGCCCCTTAAAATGGATTTTTAGAGGTATAATAACTCCTTAAGAGTCAGTTATGCTAAACAGTTTCTCTTGATAGAAATGTTGTAAAACTCGTTAACTGCACAATTTCAGATGCCAGCTTGGTGAACACTAACTGACATGTGAATGGCCAGAGTTTGTAAAATAAATTGAAATAGTTGTTGTATCACGCAGCTAGCAATGCACAAGCTGTAGGCCACAAGGGGCTCAAACCTGACAGAAAATTACTTCAAGATGAATGAAAAGTGCTTGTTTCTCTTTATTAGTTTTTAGAGAACAATGAAAATGTTGAACTGTTTACAGAAGGGTTGATTAAATGTGGTCAGTAGGGCCATGTCCCTACTGCTAACTGTTAGCCTTCCCAGCCCCCAGCCCCTTCCCTCCACCCCATGCATCTTCTTATCGACTATTATGGTCACACATCTGTGTGTGAAATGTGCTCATTTTGACATTCCTCCGCTGCTCTGAGCTGTTGAGGCCTTTGTTAGGTAAAATACTGTTGTCAAGCCTAACAAGCAGGTCATGCAATTTGCTGGACACTGCAGCAGAGAATAGCCCTGCTATGAATTGCTTCAGCATCTAACAATGCTCCTTTCAATATAGAAATACATATGTTTTTTGGGTTTTTTTTGTTCAGCCGTGATACTTTTGATATTTTGAAGAAATACATATTCTGCATTTTTTTAAAAAAAAAGTGGTTGACATCACACCACACTGGTTTATTCTTTGATGTTAGATATATTATAATGGAAGGGGGGAAAAGAGACTTTAGCTGTCCTTTTGTGACATAAATTCACTCTTTAAATGGTACTAATAGCACAAAGAGGAGATGCATGATGCTATACAATATTCCATCAGATTATTTGGTCTGCTTTCAAAGCAATTCAAATTAAGGCCACTTTAGGAGAAGTGGTATTTGCACAAGATGACAATAACAGAAAATCTGTCTTTGAAGCAATGACTTTAAAAACAATTTCCTAAAGATCAAGTTCATTTAGCAGTAATCAAGAAAGTAAAAACTACTGGATACATTACTATGGCCATTGAACAAAACTGTCCTCTTTTTTTCTCTCTACCGTATTCCATAGCCTTCATCCCTTCCCTCTTTTCCCCAGAAGAAAAATCAACCATTAATGTGCAAGGGTTTGAATGCTATTTGTGGCAATCTGTCACTTTACATAGTGATCTGCCCTGATGTGAAAGCAGGATTTTCTTTTTTTCTATCTGCAGCACATGCTTTTCCAGGCCTATTATGTGTATAAACAATAGCATATGTAATTGCCTTTCTGAGGTAGCAATTATTTCACTGCATCAACAACTGAGGTTAAGGCAATCCATCCCGCCACACTCCGCCTCCGAATAAAGGATATCCTAAATATATAAAAAAAAGCATTTGGGGATCAAATCAAGGCTGCTTATGTCAGCCTGGGGAGGGACAGATACTATCACTGCAGCCTTTAAATGTCAGCATGATCTTTTTTTTCCTAGCAGTAATTGCTTTACATTTTGTTTCAGATTGAGTCATTTCAACCTTTGCCTACAAGCCAGTTTTTGCACCCCACCTCCTTACACTGAAAACTTTTGCACTTTTGCTAGGGTGGATTTCCTTGGCAATTCTGTGGGTAAGAAAATACCATACCTGTCATGTCAAATCTGTTGGAGGGTGTGAAATGCTGACTTTCTTGTCTTGCTTCAAGCTACAAGTGGTTATGCAGGGTGGTTGGTTGAGAAAATGAGGGGTGAAGGAAAGTTTTCATTTTCTCTCCCCCATTATGCGTCCATTTTGCTGTGTATGATTACAGTCCTCAGTGTTTCTGAAGATATACATGCCATATGGATGTCAGCTGGACATCTACGGACTGATTGTTTCACTGTACCTGACAATTTAGCCAACCTCAATGTTTCCTGATCTTGGGTCTGATCCTACAAAGCATTATGTCTAGATCTGCACTGAAAGTTAAGCTCATGCTGCTTTAGACCCCTAAACCACACTGTGTGAGAATGGTCCCATTCCCTGTCCTCCACTTAGAGATTTGGGATGCTTCTTGCTGCCTCCAGTGGGACCCATGCATGGGTAGAGCTGGCATAGGCAGCTGTACCACAGCAGTCACAGTTGTCAGGAACTGTAATTGGTGTAATTCAGGCTCATTAGAGCATCTTCATCTTGAAGCAAAATACCAGTGCAGATACTGCCCAACTCTCTTTACAAAAGCAGTCTAAATTACCCTTTATACCTGGGGAAGTGGAGCATATGATATTGAGGCTAACATTAAAGTCCTATATCAATGTGCACTTCTTTTTCACTGTTGGCGCAAATTAAGTTTTACAAAATGCAATGTCTCTTTATGGGGAACAACATATGCTTATATTTTAAAGGGTAACTTACATCCTCGCTCAAATAAGTTTAAGTGAGGACTTTCTTGAGCAAAGACAATCCTAAATATATGCTTAATTTTCTGGAACTGGGGCCAAATTGAAATCAATTCTTGTAAGCTCCTTTTGCTCCTGACAATGTTGTCGTCAGCATGCCTAATAAGGTACTCCTAATGCAGACATGGTTAAATGAAAGGTATTTTAATGACAGCTCCTTCGTTCTCTTCCACACACAGTGCACTGGGAGGCTGGCTGTATGCATGCCCTCCATGTGTTACGTGCTTACACAAATTAAAGAATGAACGGAGGAATAGGGCCAAGATGAAGCGTAAATTCATCTTGATGAGGGTGATGAGGCCCTTGCGCAGGTTGTCCAGAGAAGCTGCAGCTGGGCCATCCCTGGCAATGCTCAAGGCCAGGTTGGACGAGGCTTGGAGCAACCAAGTCTAGTGGAAGGTGTCCCTGCCCATGGCAGGGGGTTGGAACTGTGTGAGCTTTAAGGTCTCTTCCAACCCAAACCATTCTATGATTCTGTGATAAATACAATATAAACTCAAAACCTCAGAGTAGGGTCTACTTGTTTATTTAATATATACAGGAATTTTACTGCTCATGAAGGCGTTAACCCACATGCATCCTAGGTTTCTATTTTCTGGCAGAAAAGACTCTGCACAATTAGAGGAGTGCAGATGATCAAGTTAAAAATTTCCTTTTCTTCTTCCCTTCTTCTCTCAAGTTCCTTTGATGAAGGGACAGTGAGAAGCAAACATACACAGTTACACACATTCTCCAGTCAAGGGACACCACCGGCATATTTATTGAACTGAATGCTGCAAGAAGCTTTTGCAAATTTATATCTGGCGGTGATGTCAACCGAGGGGAATAGGAATTAATACAAGTCTTTCATTTTTGTCAGTCTGGTAATGGATAAAAGAGAAACAAAAGTCTCCAACAAAATGGAAATCACAAACAGCTTTGATGGGGAATACAAACACAGCTTTGAAACCTTTCTTTCTTTTGCTTTCAATAGCTGTGAACATAAACCAGAAGAGCCAAGCTGGAGGAAATATTAATCCCATCACCAGGATCTGTCTCTAACCCTCTTCCTCACCAGATTGAGTAGGTGGTTTTGGAGTTACCCCAAGTGCTGATTCCATCTTTGCTTAGACTGTTAATGAGCTTTCTCCACAAGAAAACATTTTCCTTTGTCTCAGAGACAGTTTACCTGTGCCTCCGTGCAAGTAATATATTTATAAGGTTTGAGCTAAGGTCTATCAATGGAAAGCAGAAAAGGGTATACTGTGAGGTGATGACATCACCCTAAGGTGGTGGTACTATAAGCTGCTGTCACTTGCCAGCTCATCTCCAATTACAGCTTTCCTTTTCCATATCTCCTTTCCTATGAGGATCTCAAAATACTCTGCCTCACTGTGCATTGGACAGCTATTAGCATACTTGTTTTCAGGTGAACAAACTGAACTGCAGGAAAAAGCTAAATGACATTATCCATCATAGAATCATAGAATGGTTAGGGTTATCAAGAATAACAAAAAGTTGTTATTAAAGCTGGAAATAGTACCACAGGTCCAGACTGCAACTCAATCAGTCCTTCTCTGTTTCATGCTGTTATGGATAGGGAGCAATACCCAAAAGTCACTGACTTATACTGTTCACTTGCATTTAATCAGACCTGTTTGCAAGGTCAAAAAACAGCTGTGAAGCCACCTTTTTCTGAAAAAGTATGTAAAAAATATTAAATCTGTTCTGTCTTGCTTTGCAATAAGAAATCTGGTAAGAAAAAGAAACAAAAAGCTCTTAGAGGAGGAGCTCTGGCTCTGCCTAGCATGTTATCCACTATGAAACCTAACTGGGAACTTCAGTTGAGACTGCTGAACTTTTTAACAGAAGCATTGGTCTGGTCAGGAGCTTTTGTGTGCAATACATAGCACTGTTAGTTGTTCTGGATGACGATGTGATGACTTCATCTCCCTTAACCTGCCCCCTAAACCTGGGGGCTTTAGCAGTTTTTTTTTAGGTAGTGATGTTCTTTCCCCAGTTATGAGGTTTTGCCTTGTGAAGAGAGCAAATATTGTTTCCAACTTGTTTTTACAGTTCCAGCTTCCATGAAACACCACAGATGACGCATGAAGCTGCCTTTCAGTAAGACACCAAGACCTCTATTAGGAAGTCCCTAATAAGCACAGACACCTCGCTGCTTTTTTTTCAGCTCAGAGTATGTCCAATTTGGCAGTCATTGAATTCAATCTTATCTGTTCAGACGACGGGTTTTGACGAACTGCTTAAACCTGTCATTAAGGGGAGGACAGGTTATAGTCACTACTCAGGATGTTACAGCTTTCTTCATTGCTTATTGCAGATGGGGTAATGCAGCACAAGCAGAGACAGAGAAGAGGAAAGCAAGGTTAGTTAAACACTGAGCTACTTTGTGATTAAAAAGAGTGATAGTATCAGGCCAACAGTTCAAAGGTTCAGTGTAAATATTGTTCATCTGTTCAGCTTTTCAGTTGTGACACTAGTTAGTGGAAAGATACCAAACATCCATGTAAGACAAACTCAAATTTTACAGAGGAAACCACACACATAAAAAGTAGCCTCTGTTCCCTGATTATTGAAAATTGAAACCTTTGACCTCTGTAAATATTATTATTTCTCCTTCCTATTGCCTATGACCTGCAGGTGCATTATGTCTTTCCACAGCCCTTTTACTCTGGTTTTCTTATTGGTAATTACTTACACAGTAATTCAAATCCGATTTCAATATTGACTACTAGGTAGTAAGCTCAGGGTCAAATTCTGGCTCTCTAGCATGTTCTGTTTCCATTAAGAACTTAGGAAACATGAAGACTTAGGAAACGGGAAGGAAAAGATATCTAGCAAATGATGGCAGCAAGTTAATTATGCTTGTGTTGCATGGTCCTCTGAACTCACATTAAACTTGTATTCCTCCTGATGCTTACCAAGGAGCATTTTTATTAAAAATTAAAACATGCAAGGAGTATTTACAGTGCATAGCATAAAATTCATTAATTTTTTTCAATCCAGCAGCAGATCACAGCTTCGGCCATCCACATACAGCATGTGTCCCCCTTGAATGACTTCACCAGCGTTCACTAGGCCAACACTAATTAGTCTTCTTTGGGACGAATCTTTACTGTTTTTTTCAGGAAAGCTCTAGCTGAATCATCTAAGTCACTGGGCCCCAGTATTCAGCCAGCTGCAAGTATGGTGCTAGGAGGAGATGCTTTGGTGTTGTTACATGGAGGAGCCTTACTTCAGGCGTAGAGCCAGCCCTGGCCAGGTCAAACTCAGAACCAAATACATGATGACATGAGTGTGTGGATGCTGCTGGAGTGACATAAGGGATATATTCTTACTTCTAGGGTTCAGCGTCATTGCCAGCATGGCCTTAACAGGACAGTGATATGTCTCAGATTAACTTAAGCTTCTAGACATGGAGAACAGAGGTGTTGGCCCTGTGCTTCTACAGCACCTAGAACAGAGGGATGCTGGCCCTGGCTGTGACAGAGTGTTCTGTTTCAGACACTTAAAGAATGAACCACCAACACTAAGTTTGCCAGTACTGCAGAAAGCGACCACCGACAATGATCTACAGTCCGTAATTAAAAACCTGTTGCACTGATTGTCAACAATTTCTGATAGGGGGAGTAGACAGGTCAATCTAGTCTAGTAGAAGATGTCCCTTCCAATCCAAGCCATTCTATGGGTCTGAGTCTACGATCACCAGATTGTCTCCTGCTCTGCTCTGTAGCTTTCTTCTGTAACTCAGATACTCCTGGCTATCAAATAGAGCTTATTTTGTGAGCAGTTGAATGTGTTTCTGTCTTCTGCTCCTGCAATCATTTTCTGCCTTCCCAGAGGTGCCTTTGAAGAGAAAATCCTTCTGCTTCCACATTACACCCCTCCTTGTGAATGCTATCTAGTATGGTATGAGGGATTTCTCAGATATTTTCTTCTGACAAACATTCATTTTAGTTAAATGGATTAGAAATAAAAACTGTTCAGGCTGATGATGACCAATGTATGGAAAACATCATATTATTCTGTTTAGCAGCATGACTGAAGGTGAGAATGGCATGTCATGGTCTTGCGTTCAGCTGTTTGACAGGTGGCTGGGAAAATAACCTAGTATGCTGATACCACTTGTAAGGAGAAGTAATTAATTCTATCAGATTTGCAAAAAGTCCTCTGCTTCCCTCTCTCCCTGGGTATTTATTAGTGACTAAGTTATTTGTGTGTGACTGATCTCACCAGAAAATACTGGATTCCTTTCTTTGCATCTGGAATTAAAATGCACTTATATTGATAAAAGAGTGAAAAAAGTCAAGCTGGTTGATCTGAATTTTATATGTGCATCCACCAGATATACAGATGGTCCGGCTGATATTTCTAGGACAGCTCTACCTCTTAGACTACAATTCTTCTACCTGTGAGCCAAATGCTGCTCTCACTTTTGGAAGTCTGCATGTGAAAAGCAATGGAACTCTGCCACTTTCCAAAGACAATCTACATTAAAACTCTCTGTGCTCCCAGAAAGCAGTACCTTCCTTCTTATATGAAAGGTCAAGTCCTTGTGGCATCTCTATGTTCTGTGATTCATCATGCCAAGTATTAAGAAAATACACAAATGTCAAGAGACCACTGCAAGAACCTGGATCCTAGATTTCATGCCATCTGTCCCACTAATGCTTTAAGACAGTATAACCTATTCCTCTGAAGTAAGTCTAGGTGTAGCATCAGCCAAATGTATATCCAGGAGAACTTTTATTATTCTTTGAGTAGACAGTCTAATAATCTGTACTGCATGCTAAGGTTTGCCATGTAAACAACCAGCAAATTTTTGCATTAAAATTATGCAGGAAGCAATGTTAGCAATTACTAACCCACTCGTCTGTCAGAAAAGATCTCCAGTATTACCCATACTTTTTCCCTACTAAAAACATACTCAGTATCTCCTCTGCCTGTGGATACCATTCACAGTTTAAGAGGGCTGGGCTGGAGTCTCCTTCAGATACTGAAGTTGTGCCTAATTTTGCCAGGAGAGCAGGCTATAGACCTCCTTGCAAAGCTGTCTGCTCTGACATTCCCGGCACAGCTCCCAGCCTCGCTGCCCTGTGGATCTGTTCCTCGTCAGAGGCGGGAGGATCAGCATCTCACTGACAGCAGAAGCCACAATGATATTTCCTGGTGACAGCAACAGCTAGGCAGAAATGAGTGCTTCTCAGAGGATAAGGAAAAAAAGCAATTTTATTTAAGAAAATAACCATTCATAATTGGGCCTCTGTCACTTTACATTTTAATGGTAATAGTAGTACTGGAACTTTAAATTACAGCTTTCAGTGGATTCATGCTGAATCTCTCAATTACTCTTCGTAACACCCTTCCCTGAGCGTGTGCGCCATGACATTGATATCGCTGCTCAGATCAGGATTTACGCCAGGCTACAAGGTACACTGAGCATGGATCCCGCCTGGTTCTATCACAGGCAACTGGGCAGACATGCAGGGAGGTGTTACTACCAAATCCTAGTAGCCTCACGAGCAAAAAAAATTGCACATTTCTGTCAATGACATAGCATCCAGCCCACCCCATGGAAGCATCCATGGGGATGCTTTCGCAGACAAAGCTTTTAGTGCAAGGGAAGGCTGCCCTGGAAAAGGCAAGGTAACTCTGCTAGTAATTATTGCAATTATTACTGCAGTGGCTGGTGAGGTTGCCATCGCACAGAGCTGCCAAGCAGTCAGGGACAGGAAGGCAGTAGTAGGTGTCTCACAGCTGGGATGCAGAAGGAGAGAGGGAAAGAATATTCCTTCAAAGAGAGCAAAACTATACAGAGAGTGGCCCATGAGGATGGGAAAAAAAGGAAGAAAGCAGAAAGTTTCTGACATGTCGCATTCTGATGTAAATTAAATCCATATTACAGATTTTTGCTGGTTTTACTGCAAGCTCTGTTTCATTATTTAACCTGCCATTGCAGTATGAGTGCACAGCTGGTACCCAGCCTCATCACAATCAGCTCCAGACCTTAACCTTAAGACAAGCATGAAGCTGGCAAGGGAAATGTTCAGTTCCATATAATCTGAAAATACGCTTTTAAATTCTGGAATGGAAGAGGGTCTCAAAATATTGCTGTAAAACATGTTGTGCGAGTAAGCAGCTTTGAAAATGCATGAGATTGCTGGTGAAGAAGAAGACAAATTTCTTCCTGGTCGTACCCTACACTGATGGGAGCTAGAAGTGGCTGAGCCTGCAGTTTACAAGAAGTGTGTGGGAACAAGAGACCACTTTGTTCTTCCAGTAGCCCTGTCCAGATAACTGGAAATCTGCATATAGTAGCTAAAAACCAGCTTACACAGGGCCCCAATCTATTCCCACTTCTAGCCTGGGTGAAAAGCACAAGGATGGAGGTCAGATAAACTCACCATTCTTTGCAGTTCAGTGCTATTTGCATAATCCAAGCTTTCATTTTAAACGAATTAAGTGCCTGGCACTTTATGGTTGTGAAGAAACCACCCTGAGGTGTGAGTGAAGCATGGAGCCACTGAAAGCAAAGTCCATTGCAGGTCGAGTGGGGAAATGGCAATGCAGAGGAATGAAGGCTTCATAACGCAAACAGAAGTGCAAGAGACAGGAAATTTTTCACATTTTATTAAATCAGACTTTTACAGTAGTTGTTGAAAGCAAAAAACACTGAATTATATTTAGATAATAGTTCCATAAATAATGTGTGTTTTCACAGCAGTCACAAAGCCTGGAATTTATGTGCTAATTACAGACCCCAAATCATCTCTGCACAGATTTGCAATTAAAACTGAAATATTTTCATATACAATGTGAGCCCTGTATTCATAGCAACAGCTAAGAGACATGCTGGTTATAGTTTGCTCAGTAAATCTGAATATTTTATGTTTGAACACAATTGTTTCACTATAGTTGTCTTTAAATTCAGTCTTTTAAAAGCTGAAAGAGTTTGAAGCCGAGTGCCACATTGTGGGTTTCTATTTTATCTTTTTTTTATATTCTTTATATAGTAATGTATATACTGCAACAATACAAGGGAACAAATGCTTATTGAAAGACGCAGAGAAAGCAAATTCCTGCGTATGGTTATATTCTTAATAAATATTGTAAAAACACATACTTTTAAAACCCTGCAGTGACAGCAAAGTGCAGGAAGAATGCAAAATTAGGGAGAACGTTGAATAATTCAGTAGCTTGTTATGTGATTAGATCTGATTGGCCCACACTAAGATGCTGCCCATAAAAATGATTTCCCATGGTAGCATTGGTCTAGGGGTGGGGGGTTTATGATGTCCATAAAATGGGAGAACAAGGCTTACTGGAACTAATAATACCATGGCTGCACAGAATGATTGATGATCTTTAAAAAGCCCCGGATTGGTTTCATCTTTCTTCAGATTTTATCACTCACTCTTTCTTAGTCACGTGCAATCACTAAGGCCAAGAAAGGTAACAAGTGTTTGATGTATGATACTTGAGCCACTTTTGTCACAACTGCATTTATTTTAAACTGCTCTTGTATTTGATACTCCCAACATGTAGATGTTCTTTATTTTTTCTCCAGCTGATGGTAACAGACACTCCTGGGGCTGGGTCAAGAGGTAAGCCAAGCTCACATTAGAACAATGGTGCCAAAAATCACAATAAAAATTAAATAGATCTTCCTTCCTTGCACTGGGACCATTTCCATTACTGATTAAATGGATAAGGAGCCATGCAGGCTTGACATCTTCTTGGATGAACTTCATACCTTTTATTATTTGCAGTACACATTTACCTTTCAGAATACTACTTACGCTTCTTAGAATACATTATCCATTTCAATTCACTCTATCCTTCACACTCTGCAGAGAACCACAAAAACTCCTTTTATGTCAGAAGAAATTTCAAATGAAACAGGGAAAAAATACTTAATTGAACCTTTTGGGGAAAAAAAGGGTCATTTCCATTTTGTTTCTGAAAGTTTATACATCTCAAATATGACAAATCAAGCCAGATATCTTAATCATTTGTTGGAAACATCCTTATCAGTAACTTATTCATAAGTATTACAGATGTGTGAGATGAAAAGTGTTTGGCAGGGTCCCAAAGGGAAAAGAAAGAGTATTAACAGGTTGATCCAATAGCAACGCATTAGAGTCCTGCCCATTTGAAGAGCTTTCTGTTATCCCCGTTTGTTCTAGTTGGAAGAATAGATAAATCAGCAGGACATCAGGTTTCTGACACCCATCACTGCTAGACATGGATATGTTTATTCCTATAGATATTATTACAAGACCATATGTGTACCTGCACCACATCTGAATGCTTGTGAATGGCTATGCATATGGACACATGGGTCCTCTCACCTGTGATGACTTTGTCTTCTGTAGAGTTTAATGGTTTTCTGTTTTGACAATTTAAACACCACTTCAACGCTGTTTAACAAAATCAAGAGCAGTTCTTGGCAATTAATTTCTGCCATCAGTAGTATTCTCAAACAGGGCAACTCCCCTTGGAGCGAGGAACCATAACAGCAAAGTCTGTGCAAGTGAAAGAGCAAGACAATTCATTAGACAACTCTGCAGCAGCTAAAAGTGGCTGGGGATGTCAGCCCGTGCTCCTGTGCTTCAATACTAATGAGAGTCATTGCATATTCATAATCCTAAATACAGTCAGCTTCTGATAAAATTTTGTCATCGAAGCTTCACAGCAAGAGCAAAGCATTGCAATCCTCATGTCGTGACACTTCCACCAACCGAGCGCAAGAGCAAGATTGATTGTTTTGCAGCTCAGTCTGTCAGGGAGCTAAGAGATACTGCCCTAAGGGTCCTGAAACTAAGCTTAGTTTGATTACAAGGCTCCAAATAATCAAAGAAACAAAAGAGAGAGAGGCAAATGAGGGGAAAAATGTTTTGTCTTGTTAGTGAGTTTTGGGCTTGGGTTTTTTTGTTATTTTTTTAAAGATAAAGGAGGCTCTAAAGATGTAGATTTCATTATTGAGTGTTGAGAGTAATTATCTGTTAGGCATTTGAAGTTCATACCAATTTTTATCACAGAGGAAGAAGAACGGCAGACACTAGCAAACTTGTTCCCAAGTTGTAGGAACACTGCTGCATGTCTTAATAGATACAAATCTCTAAAACAGTATGAAGTTTCACGTCAATATGAATAGCAAAGATTAGTGAACTCAGCCTGTCAGATATTAAAATCAACTCTGCAAGTGTTGTGCTACCCAGAATTCACTTCTTGCAGGTTCCTTTTCATTTTTGTTGTCAGCTCCTTCTTCTCATCATTGTTGCTATTTTTATTATTAGTTTTGAGAAAATACCCATTTCCTTTACTGGTAACCAAATCCTGAATGTGCACAGCTCTGCTAGCCTTTGACCCTGAAATACCTGTCTGCTGGGCCAGCTGTTAGCATCCCCTGGAGTCAAAGAAGGGAAACGTGTGTTTCAGCACCCACTTTGAAAAAGCCTTGAGCATTTTCTCACTCATAAGAATGTCTTCAGCTGTAATGCCAGCACATTTCCACATCTTTTTGACAGGCAAGCAGATTATAAGATATACATAAAATTAAAAAAAACAGGACATTAACACAAAGGTTTCAAAACATAATTACAGTGCAGGGTTGGATTTTTATTTTTTTTCCCCACAGCAATTATCAAATCATGCATTTGGGAAAAAAAAAGAACTTCACAGCTCAAGAGAAATCATGAAGGATTAAAGATGGGGAGGTTTCTCTAAATCATTAAATATCTCAGTCATGTGTATACAAGCTTTGAAAATAGAAAAATCTTGTAGTTCTGATTGATTGAGGTAACTGATTATCCACAGATATTTTAAGTATTGAGACATTAAATTGTCAGCCATATCAGTCTGATTGCAGTAAAACATAAAAACATTGACTTTTGTCTAGTTAGAGAAATTTATTTTTCCCAGAATGACAATCCTTTAAGTAGAAACCAGGCAGCTTGCCAGCTCTCCATGTCATACATTGAAGTTTGCAAATGCAACCCATATTTTCAAATGTTTTTCAAGGTCCAATGAATGGTGCATAGGTCTTTGGCAAATAGTCTTGTCATAAGCAGATTTCCATATACTGATTCAATCTTCCTTAAGCCTGGCATAGACTAGTATTTATTCATTACAAATAAATGAATGGCATAGACAGTGGTTCACATTCAAGGTGTATACATATTCAGAGCTCTTCACTTATGTAAAACATTTCACTAAAAGAAACAGTAACCCTCCTTGGACTAAAGCTATAGGAACAAGTTTGATTAATATGTTTTACAAGCCTGAAGTAAATGCTCATCCTAACTGTCAGCAAGCTGACATCTTTCAAAAAAGAGCCTTTGTTCCTGCGATGAGTAATTTGTGTGATCTTCTTTAAGATACTATACTCAAAACCTTAGAGGGAGAAGGTGTTACATTCAAGTGAATTCTACCCTAAATGTGATTGCTGTTAAGTCTGCTCTGTATTCCTGATCCTTGATATGCACATAGTATTTGACAGGATAGAGACTTTTTTCTTTATTTATTGTTCTTTCTTGTCAGATCACCTGTGCTTGCTCATTAGACAGAGGTATACTCAATGAGTTTTGCACCTACAGGTGCACAATATCTGCCATTACCCAGTGCCCTGTGTCACTTTCATGCCCGATGTGGTTTAATGGGTAAAGCCTGGGCATAAAGAATTACAGGATACCTTAATAATTGCATTGAGTTCACTGAAAGTGTAAGGAAATTAAAAGCTGACTGAAAGTTGGAGGACCACAGAGGAATGATTGAGCCATGCCTTGAGATGCAAAGGGACCAACTATTCCCTCCTCACTGGGATGTTAACCATTTTCTCCTAACTGGAGTAGTAGCAACACCTCTGCCACAAAGAATTAAGCAGTGGCACATTGTGTGTCCAGCATTAATAAGCAAGTACCTCAAGAACATGTCAACTGCTGAAAAATAAAACTGAGTTTACCCATTAGTGTGGGGAAATACTTTGTTCCTGACCTCTTCAGGCAAGAAGGTTACTGTACAGCAGGAAGCATTAGGTTTGAATTCTTTTAGATAGCCAAACTTTGCCCTCAGTTGTAAAATTTTGAAGCCTGGAAGGAGCATTCAGCTTAAATAGTCATGTATTTATCTGTTTCTATGTGTAGTTACAGTGAATAATGACTATTAATTAATCCATTGCTTTAAAAAAATTCAGTCAAAATATTTGACTGAATGGCACTGGATTCCAGTTTGAATTCATGCTAGGTAGAGGAATTAATCTTGATTTCCGTCTATCCATGTGCCCTTTTATTTCTGGTCTGTGGGTCTGCGGGTCTGCATACAGAAGAGGAGATGCTTTTTGTCATTTTCACTCAACAGGTATTCTGTTTTACAAACTTCGGGTGAATTCAAGGTAAGCCAGTCTCAGACTGAGGTCTAACTGCTTGCACTGCAATCTGACATGTTAAGTAAAATCTGTGTCCAAGGTGTGTCACCCAAGGACAAAAGTGTCCTTCCCAAAGTAGGGTGAACAAACCTGAATGTGCTAATATACCCAACAAGATGTGGTTAGTATGCCAATAAGTCACTGATGTCTGAATTATTTACAGATTTAGACCAAAAAACTTATTTAATTGCAAACGATTTACTGCTATTCTTTTAAATATGGGATTGCCTGAACACAAGCTAGCTCACTCCTCCTCACAAGCAGGTCTTGCATGGGTGTCTGGTGGCACTATTGATATCCTTGTAGGCTCAGTAGTCTTCTCCCACAGGACAAATCAGGACAGTCAAGATCAGTTTCAGGAGCAGACACAGCCTCAGCCTGGGTATGGACAGACAGACAGGTTGCTGTGTAGTGTGGGACCCTGCAAGGAGCTGGCAGAGGCAGAGTTCAGCAGCCATCTTGGTTGCCCTAACAGTTTTCCAGTGGCCAAACTAGGTTTACAGCCCCTCAACCTACTGACAGTAGCTAGCTCTTACCTTCTATTTCCCAGTCAGAATTATGAACACGACCAGAGTAACACAATAGAAGTGATTATCCATCCTAACCCTCTGCTGGGACAATTTTAATTCAGCTTTGTGCTGGGAGAAGATAATACGTGCACTACAAATAATAAAATAACACCTGAGTTAATCCAACGTAGGAATCCACTCCTTCCTACATAGCAATTTATTTCCTTAAACGCTCTTCTAAATTATCCTCATCATAAGATTTTGGAAAGTCCAGGGTTTGGCAAGTTTTTCATTCCTTGCTCACTTTTACCTGTTTTGCTCTTATTCAGCTCCTTTTTGCAGCAGAGGTGTTGTTTTAGCCAATTTAGGCTATTTTCCTCTGAGTCCTGCATTATCATATTCTTCGGAAGAGCTCAACGTTTTTCCCAGCACCAAAATGAATCTAGATTTTCACACCATTTTTTTTAAAGAAACCCAAAACCATGAAGTTAACAGTATTAGTGCCTTTCAATCACTAAGGGGAATGGGGTGTTATATATTATTATTACTATATTTAAAAGACAATGTATATTCCCATCTATACATACTGTACTTAATAATTTTCTAGCCTGAGAATTCTGGAGGGAGATCATTCAGTCCTATTAATTTGTTATTACTGAACCCCTCAAATTGGTCCATCATTTTCATGCCATACATCAGTCTGTTAAGGCCACATTTTTATTTCCTGTGAAAAATGAACTTGAAATAGAATTTAGAAACAAAAAAAAGAATAGAGAAGCTGATTCACTAGAAAAAGGCGAAGTTCTGAATATTGGAAGTGTTAACAATGAGCAGATCTAATGTAAATCTATAAATATTTGAGAGCTTTTAACAGTATCATGAATAAAAAAAAAAGTTACTGTTTTGTCATTAAAATATTTATCCTGATGTATAAGCTCAGTATTGCAGACACGGTAACTGGTGTTAATTTTAGATCTTTAATCACAATCACTGTAAGATAGTCAACTCAGATAATGAGGTGAAAATATGAAAAAGAAAATACAGTAATAAATCTGTAAATTTTATTTAATCCACAGAGTTGTGCTGCAGCATCCCAGAATAATTTGAGAATCCCCATTAGTTGGATAAAACTCCAGTGAAACGTATGGTCAGAAACAGCCCTCCATTGACATGGGGATTAATGAAGTGGGGAAAAGAAGAAATGAAGGAACAAGGAAATTTAATACCCAACCTGGCTGTCCCCTCTCTTTAGCACATGGTACTGACTACACATGTACCACTCACACTAGTAATTAATTTAATAATATGATATCTCTTCTACAGATCTCTGGCTATATTTATTTCTCATAGCTTCTTTGATATTTTATTCTGTGCTGCTCCTGGCCTGTCAGTGTATGCTCTAATCTATTTATGTTATGTGGTACAGTTTCAACTCCAAAATGCCTTTGAGTTCTTGAAGTCCTGCCTTAACTTTGTACTTTCCTAAACTCAAATTAAAACAAATTAATCTGAAGCAGAATTGTTTCTAACTGTTCTGGGGCAAAAATGAAGGCATGAGAGTTATAATCAGCTTTTGAGCTGCATGTTGGTAACATGGACAGTGGGATTGAGTGTACCCTCAGCAAGTTTGCTGATGGCATCAAGCTGTGTGGTTCCATTGATACACTGGAGAGAAGGAATGCTGTCCAGAGGGACCTTGACACGCTTGCGAGGTGGATTGATGCCAACCTTATGAAGTTCAACAAGGCCAAGTGAAAGGTCCGACACCTGGGTCAGAGCAATCCCAGGCACAGCTACAGGTTGGGCAGAGAAGGGATTCAGAGCAGCCCTGTGCAGAATCACGTGGGGGTGTTGGTCGATGAGAAACTGAACACGAGCCAGCTTCAGTGTGTGCTTGCAGCCCAGAAAGCCAAACATGTCCTGAGCTGCATCAAAAGGAGCGTGACCAGCAGGTTGAAGGAGGTGATCCTGCCCCTCTACTCTGCTCTCATGAGACCTCCCTTGGAGTATTGTGTGCAGTTCTGGTGTCCTC
>WYDI02015026.1:0-17212 GCA_009867235.2 Psittacus erithacus
GACAATACAGTCTCTGAGCTGAGCTTTGTGAAACCATATTTCTTCATTTTTCCCCAACTTCAGTTATTTTCCTACAGTTAGGAATTCACTGGGAGATGGGAGGGAAATAATATTCAGTTTGTCAATGCTTGAAAGGCAAAAGTACCATACCTATCTATTCGTGAGTAGGACCTATCAGATCTACTAAAAAGAGCTACTCAAACCCAAACAACTCAAAATCTTTTACAGAAGTTATTCATTATTAAGAACTAATAGCAATTACTCCCCCCCCCAAAAAAAAACAACACCAAACAAATAAAAAACAAACAATAAAGACACTCAGAAGAAAAAAAAAATTAATTTGGGGAATAAACACATTTTCTGAGGGAGTAGGAGAAACACAACAGTCAAAAGAGCCTCAGGGATATTAAAAGAGCCTTTCAATTTAACCCTCAATTGCATTAAAGTATATCTGAAAAATCTATTTTTAAAAAATTTATCTATGGAAAGACATTTCAGATGAGGAAAAATAATTTTTAAAAAGAATTCTTTCTTCAACCAAGATCATTCCACAACTTTCACACTGACTATTAAAAGTGAATGAACTATCCAAGGATTACACCTACTTTAAAATAAGTTTCTTAAGAAAAAAAAAAAAGAAAAAAAATTATTATATTTTCCTGTTGAAGTGAGGATGACTAAATAACTATCAGAGTGCTGCAATAGCCTGGGGGCCAGGGTCTCTGAAGGGCTGCAGCTCCATTGGGGGTGCTTTGAGATAGGACATGGCCGTCAAGACTCGTCCCAGAACCTCAGCCAGGAGCAGGGCAGCCAGGGTTTACCAGGGAAAGCCCCAGCTGTGGGTATTGGGTACCTTTCTACACTTCACTTTCTCAAGCATTACAGTTTTGAGCTTACCTGCATCCTAGATGAAGCATGAGGACAAAGGAGGAAAATACATTACACAGTTGGAAGTTCATGTGTCATTTATTGCTAACAGCTGAAGAACAGAGTAGTCATGTCTGGGACTGCTTTAGCCACCTCTGCATTTAATCACTGAACAGGAAACTAAATGTGAAAAAGGGTCATTATGCCATACCTGAAACTAGATAAGTCTTCTCTGGTTTTATTATCTCAGGCTTCAGGAAGAACTTTAGACATACACTAAAATAACCACAAAAGGAATGAGGTGTTACATATCTTAGAATACATCCCTATACAACTGTACAATTCACAGGAAGAACTGTAATTCTCATTTCCAGATTGAGAAGTGTTGGGCTAATTGTAAAGCTAGCTAACTTAAATGATAAGAAGTGCTGAGAGTATTAGTAGACAGCCTCTTTACTATGTCTGAGTGTTTCAGTCAACTCTAGTGACTTCATCTTCATTGACCAAATAAGAGCTTAGACATCATACATATTGATCTATGATTTTACACACATAAATGTAAAAGTTCTAATGCTGAACTGAGTCCTACCCAGTCAGTCTTCAGTCCCAACTTTTTCCAAGATATAGGTATATTTAAATGTTAGTTCCAGGTGGAATTCACAAGACTGGATATAATCTTTTGTTTGCTTCTCATCTTTTTTTTTTTTCCAGATGTCACAAAGATTCAACTGCTTTTATTTTTTAATCAAAGCTTAAGTAGTAGTTATGTCAGCTAGTCAGAATGCTATAACATTTACCATGATATAGTGATCTATCATACTGCATTTGGAGGAAAGTGGAATTATGCAGAACATATTGTTTGTCGTTAGAGCTTTTACTTGTACTAATATGTCCCAATTTTCAGTCCTTTTCTCAAGGACAAATTAGATTAAGAACCATTGATTCTTATGATGAAGTTCAAGATTTATTCATAATGACTTATGTCTTCAGTCACAGCTTTGGAAAAAGGTGGTGGGGCAGCATTCACAAGATATATTTTTTCAACATGGTTTTTAGACATTAAAATTTTTGAAAAGACTGGCTATTGAAGCAAAAATGCTCTTAACTGGTTCTTATTTTTTGCATTTGAAGATAAGCCAAGATTTTCCAGTGAGAGAGAATTTTATCTCTCTGTGAAAGGACACAGAGTATTCAATTCAGCTGGGCACAGGACCAAAGTATACCTAAATTATATTACATTATTAAACCCTGATTTCCTGACATTTGTGTACTATAAGTAAATTGAAGTTCTGCCTTCACTTGAAATTCCCATATAAGCTGACCATTCCGTCTATTGCCTTTGAAAGTATTATCTCCTGAAGTTATAATGAGATCTATAAAACAATAAGGTTTTATGATATATAGACACTAAGTCCCTCTGGATTCTCTTGCAAACACAGTTTTGTTAACAAAAAGTAAATACACCACAACAAATCCACTTGCCAAATGCTGGAACCATTCGGCATTGCTTAAAGAAGCTGTTTAGTCCCTGAGCAATTTGGCATGTGCATCCTGCTGTGGCCTCTAGAATTTTCACTTTAAAATGTCTTGTTTCTGACCATATGCAGTGCACTCACTCCTTTCTGCTCAGTGCACTGGCATGCTGCCGTGACTTCTCACAGGAAAAGCTTTGGGAGCTGCAGGACACATTTAAGTTCTTGAATGAATTTTTCAGTAATGACATATGGGTGTCAGCATTTTCTCCTGCCCTGTTTAATAAACAGTATCTTGTTTGGATTCACTGCTGATTTTGCTTTTAGCTGTGGACCCCTGATGAGCATGGGGTCAACATCCTGTTCTTGGTATTGTCTCTTTCTGCAGACATGCTTTCTATAGATTCACAGCAGTAATGATTTTGCCTTCTTTCTTGTTCTTAGTATAAAGTTCAGTGTAAGTGAATTATGACATTCAAGTATGGGGCTTTCTCAGTTTTGAAAAGGGAATTTCCTGGAGTATTCATCACAGTTTTAATTCTAGCAGAACTCACTCAGAAAAAAATAATGAAGTCTTGTGTCCTTCAGCCTATCAGCTTCACAATTAAAATTTCAAATCTCTGGGGGAAGAAAGCCAGGAGAAAATCATGAGTCCTTTATTGGTGTGATGTATTGAACAGAACAAATTTGCAATATTTTTAACATAGTGAAACCCATTAAATATGAATTACTGGGAAGGAGAGTTTTGGGGTTTGCTTCACCTGTTATTCCCTCTCTCACCAAAGGAATTCTCATTTATATTTGTTGTAGGATACTCCTCCTTTCCACAATCCTGGTATACCAGGCCATAAACAGAATATGGCTGCTTAGTGAAGAATCCCCCACTGACTCATAAGTATTCGTAAACCTACACAAGTGGTACTTCAGTAATGTGACTTCACGGGCCCCCAGAACAGAGAGAGTACAACATCACTCATATCATGCAGAATATTTTTAATTATTAGAAGAGATCTTTAAATTAAAAAGATGATTTTATTCCTTTAAACTACAGTTAGGTATGTTTGAATTTATATAAAAAGACCTCAAAGCATAGGACAGGTCAATGCTAATATGCTTTTAGATTTTCTTTTCCTGTTCCAGTCCCTCAGCTACGTTATCAAGCTGCCATTTTAGAATATTTTTATGCCACTAAATAAAAACACAAGAAACTTTTCTCTGGCAGTGACGGATGTAAAATGGTCCTCACCAGTTCATACCTGCATTGCATAGGGGTACCTTGCTCTTCAGGGTTTTGTTTTGGAGAGAGCTAGGTGGAGAAATCATGGAATCATAGAATGGTTAGGGTTGGAATGGACCTTTAGATCATCTATTTCCAAACCCTCTGCCATGGGCAAGGATGTCTCATCCTAGACCATGTCTTTCAAGGCTCTGTCCAACCTGGCCTTGAACACCGACAAGCATTTACCACTTCCTTGGGAAACCTCTTCCAGTGCCTCAACACCTTCACCGTAAGGAACTTCTTTATATCAAACCTGAACTTCCCCTGTTTAAGTTTGAAACCATTGCCACTTGTCCTATTGCTGCAGACCCTAATTAAGAGTCCCTTTCCAGCATCCTTGTAGGCCCCCTCCAAATATTGAAAGGCTTCTATGAGGTCTCCATGTAGCTTTCTCTTCTCCAGACTGAATAGCCCCAACTTTCTCAGCCTGTCTTCATATGGCAGGTGCTCCAGCCCCTTTGTCATCCTTGTGGCCCTCCTCTGGACTTGCTCTGATGGCTCCATCTCCTTCTTGTGTTGAGGACACCAGAACTGCACATAGTACTCTGAGTGGGGTCTCACGAGAGCAGAGTAGAAGGACAGGGTCACATCTCCTTCAATCTGCTGGTCATGATTCTTTTGATGCAGCCCAGGATAAGGGTGGCTTTCTGGGCTGTGAGTGAACACTGCCAGCTCATATTAAGTTTTGACCAGCAACCCCACGTCATTCTTCACAAGGCTGCTGTGAATCACTTCTCTTCCCAACCCATGGCTGTGCCTGGGATTGCCCTGACCCATGTGTAAGACCTTGCACGTGCCTTGGTTGAACTTCATGAGGTTGGCATTGGCCCACCTCTCAAGCATGTCAAGTTCCCTCTAGATGGGATGAGACAATCCCAGAAACAACTATATTAAGTAAGCACTGAGGTTGACTGCTAGTCCACTGCTCTGGGTGACCCTCCATTTTTTAACAGTTCATACATTTCCTGGGCTGGTAGGTTTTAGGTATTACTGAGAACTTCATAAAAATAATTTATAATGGATAAAATCTTCGTCTTTTCTGTTACCCAGAAGGCTAAATACATCATAGGATAAAGCACAGTGTCTATCATCTATCTCAATTTACAGTAAAATCACCTGATTTTTGTTGAATTCTTTCCAGTTAATACTTTCTCCTCTGTTCATGGTAAATTGGTGTTAAGACATCAGATAATAAGTAAAAAGTGCAGTCACTTCCTTTTCTTCTTCAAATTTCTGCCTCTTTACTTTCCATATTGCTTATTTTAAAGGTTAATCTTTATATAAGCATCTTCTTAGAACTAAAGGACTTAGCAAGCTGCAAAATTTCTTAGTAAGTTCAGGCATGACATACCAGATGGTGAAATAAAGATATGGAATGCCTAGAATACGTAACACAGCTCCTGTATGCTCTGTGAGGTTTAGGAAGCCCTTTTTGGATATCTTGTTAAAGGTAGTTGTCATGCTATACAGACAGTATCATTTTTTAAAACAGGATGGAATGTCTAATGGCATAATTTGGTTCTTCAGCTGTGCAATGACATTTAATCAGCAGTGCTTCCCATAATAATGTCATAGAACTACAGATCTTAAATGCAATTACTAGTTTAAAATGTACTGATGCTCCAAAATATACAGGGTAATTTAATTAGTTGATGTTCTGTGATCACAGATATCTGCAGCTTCCTGAGGTTAATATTACCTCTGTTTTCTAATTCACCTCTGCATTCATCAGATTCGTTTGCATTCTGAAATGGTTATAAATGGTTTTATAGGAAGTGAAATGGATATAATGTAAACCAGATATTTTCTGTTGTCTTATTCTGAAAGGCATCTGAAAGATTTTCACTTTACACCATATAGGTACAATAAGACAGGCAGAAATTAGTGGATGGATGAGGCTATAATGTCACATAATATTTTTTTTTCCTTTAAAAATATCTGCATTTACCTTAATATTCTAGGTTAAATATGATCAATTATAATAGCTGGTGAGAAAATACATGGTCATGGAACATCTTCAAATAACTGTGTGCGTGGTTTTACCTTCAGCTATGAGGTAAAATGTATTAACTTTAACCTTTCATGGCAATTTCATTGCAACCTGAAGTTACAATTAAACAATGACTTCAACCCTTCAAGTTCAATTCTCAGAGTCAAGGCATGAGCCTCCATCCAAAATCATACATGAACCCCAGAAAATGAAATAGATGTAAGAATGCAGTTGTAAAATGTTGGGAGTTTTGCTTCATTTGTGATAATATACCATTTACCAGTTGTATAGCCATAATCTCTTTTCTTTATTTCACCTAAGGTATAAAATAGAAGAGGCATAAAGAATTGTTTAAACCATCAAAGATCACACAAAAATACTGTCTGAGCACTTTACCTGGATTGAGTGTCTGTGGCAAAGGTTGGGGAATGTGTGTTGGATTCGGGTATGTTTAGGAGTGGCATCCCCCTTGGGTTGAGGCTTGTTCCCCTAATTAGGCTATTGGGGTTCCCAGGATGGACATCATGCCTTGGTGTGTCTTTGTGTTTGTGGGAACAAATTTCTAGTCAAATAATGAATGAGCAACATGCAACTAGGGCAAAACCAATTAAAAATTTAGTCATTACTGTAAATAACAAATGCTTCCTATATTAACAAGAAAGTGACAGATGGACAAAAAGTTATGCAAGTATGCTATGTAATTTGTGCAAAAACTTGCTCAGGAAGAAGAGTGCAGCAAACTGGTCTTTCCATGAAACTCCTTCAGATATTTTTGAGAAATTCCAATCTTATGTATTTCTAGAAACATTATGGCATTTTTATGGCAATTTGTTACTTGTGTAGGCAAGTTCATGCTAAACTTGGACTCAAATAGCCTAATAGGAACTTCTTTAAAAATAACCAAAACAATGAAAATTGCTGTTTCTCGTTTGACTTCTACTTGCTTCCAGCTTGCTCGTATTCAGTGAAGATTCATCAACAGGTTTTAGTAAAAGAAGTAGTGGCTTATAAGGTCACTTACCATTAATAAGTGTGCTGATAAGGCACAGTCATATGTAAAGAAATATTATTTCAAAAGTTTCTGCTTATGAGGGAAATTTTGTTTAAATGCAAGCCCGGTTCGGGATCTACACTGATTATTTCTATTTATTACCAATGCAGGTAATAACCAATGTGCTTCTGCTTGCAGAGTAGCTTGCTAAGTGTCATGTGGTTTGTTTGTTCATTTTTTTTAATTATTATTCTAAATCAATAGAAAGAAAACAATCACTTTCTACTATCAAGCTTCATCTTACAGGGTTAGGCAGGAAAAGAAATTTGATTTGCTATAAGTGGTAAGTCCATGATTAAACACTCTGGGAGGGGGAGGAATACATTACTTGTTTTATTACTGAATGAGAAAAATAATATTTGAATGGATGCCTAGTAGAAACAGTGATGGCTTTGGAGGAATTTCCTTTCCGCTACATTAAACTATGTGGCTGAAAAAAATGAATTTAGGATGCTGTTGCTTAACAGAATAGTGCTAGCTCTGGTGGTAGGAATTATCCTGAGGAAAGATTATTTTTCTTTGTTTGACCCACTCACGCCAAAACTTTTGTCTACTTAAATTTTGTTTCAACATCCTTACAGACCTTGGTACTCTAGTACTTACTTATTCAAAGGAATAATTCTGAGTCTTTTCACACTTCTACATAACTGAAGCTCTTAAACTCATGTTTTGTTTTGAGATCATGTGCTATTTGTGGTAAAATATTCTGAGTGGTAGAAAATAGGTATTTCTGTCTGGTTTTAATTGCAAGGTAAATGAACTTCCAATTATTCATAAAAATAATTTTGTAACTATTGGTTAGTTTGATTATTGCATTGAATAGGTGTTTTTAAACCTGAGGCTTTTAAGGCAATGTATCTTTTGTGAAAATTTACATAAGCTTAATATGCTTCTATAAATGTCACAGTTCCGATAGACAAAAGGAGACTATGGCTTAATAATTCAACCCTTGTCACTCCAACTGGTTGATTGGTCCATGTCTGGTTTCAAAAAAAGAGTCAATAACAAGGTACAAATATTTAGTTTGTTCATATGTTTGAAGCAAATATAAATAAACTAAAAAAACCCTACACAATGTAAAGTCATGACAATCTTTATGGGAGCAGACCAAGCAGTATGTAAGGGAAGAAGGAGAATTTTTCATCAGAGTTTATTACTAGATGAGTGTGATGGTCAACAGCCCCTTTCTGTGTTTGCCTCAGAACAGCTCAAAAGATATAAGGAACAGACAGCTCATTACCACTTGGGCAAACGGGGGCCAGGGGCAGGGCAGGGATCAAGCTCTGCGAAGGTGGGGGACATTTTCCTCTGCTGTCTGTCCTAAGGGGCCGCTAAGATCAACTGCCTGGGCAACAAAGTGCCTGGAGACAGCGACACAGACTCTGCAGCACCCGTCAGGGCACAACATGAACTGGGTCTGGGGCGCACCAGATCTCCTGCAAATGAGTCTTTCCTGTGGGAGGGGTATGAAAAGGCAGCCATGTGGTGAAAGTCCTTCCACCCTGGGCTCCAGTGGATGACTGCGAAGACCCCAACTGAAAGAATTGTCACTGGAAGATTTTCCACTCACTGACCAAGAAGACATCTCTGGATCCACAGGGTGGTGATCCTACTTCACTGTTTCCCTTTCTTCTTTCTTTCCTTTCTACTTTTCTCCTTCTACTTCAGATCCTTTGTAATGAGGACTGCCACCTCCGGGCACAATTTTAGGGAAGTTTGCAATAAAATACGTTGTTGTTTCACTTTTCAACCTCTGGAGGGCCTGTGGGTTCTCCCATGAACCGTGCCAAGAATGGTAAAAGACCCTCTTCCCTCAGACCTGCCAGGAAGGATGGGACAATGGGTAAACACAGAAAATGCCTCCTAGCTGAGCAGTGCTTTCTATAGGAGGAAAACCTTTATTTTAATTAAGCAGGTGACATGAATGTTTATGTGATCTGGACTGTCCAGACATCTGCCAAAAAGGACAGTGTGGCCATAATAGCTGATTTAACTTTTTTTAAACAGAAAAAAAGGTCTGAAATGTTGACTTCTTCTGACTAAAGAAACAGGTAGTTGGCTGGATGAGAGAAAGAACTTTCAGATATATCCTCAGTGGAATCAGGGTAAGCTTAGTTTTAATTTTATTTGTTTAATTTTGTTTTAATTTGTTTAATTCTTTTTGTTTGTTTAATCCACGCAGCAGTGTACTGAATGTTTATATGTTTTGGACATCTGAGGTACTACAGAAGTGCTTCAGTTTCTCTGTGCATTTTTCTTTTCATCAAAACATTAGGAGACTGGGTCCACAGCTTAGCTGTTAGGGATGGTTGCACTTAAAGGGTGAAGAGAACTAAAAAAAATTTTCCAGTGACTAGTAGAGATACTAAAATTCTCTGGTGTAAAATAAGAAATTGAGAATATAAATTTAAACCTTGAGGGGTAGAAATGCTATTAGACATGTAGAATTTATTCCCTGAAGATATTCATAATGTAAGAGTGAATCTTGACTGAAGTGATGTGCACTCTGTGTGCAGTCATTGTGTTAATTCAGTTCTACTTCTCTTAAAAGCATAAGCTAAAGGTGCAAAAGATGCCTTAAAAAAATTAAGTAACTTCAAGATTTTTCTATATAGAATTGATTTCTATGTTTGGGTTTCTTTTTCTTCAGCTGTAGAAATATAGTAACCAATTACTCTAACTTTAGTCTCATTAACAAAAATCTGTAAGGAAGATGCTGTAAATGTCAGTGTGGCTTTTAGAAACGGATAATCAATGCTTAATATTTGCATTGGATTTTTGTATCCTGATTTATTTTCTATTTTTTTCTACTCTGAAAAGTTGTGGGTTTTGCTGTTTGGTTTTTTTTATGTCTTTCCTTTCTTTTTGACTTCATGTATTAAGAATATCAATACTACAATTCAAATACCTTCACCTCTATTTAAAATCCTGTTAATCAGAAGTGCTTTTAATAAAGGCAGTGGTCTGTTCATTGCAGTGTCTTACTAACTTTTATGCCTGGAAATTGCCACATCTGACCGTATTCTGTTCTGTTTTCCCCATAAGAGTAGCATAAGATGTCAAGAATTCTTCTAAATAGGAGGTACTTTTATTGGTACATGCTATTGCAGGTTATCATTATAGAATCTACCTAATTTACTACCATTATCTGTGGTTACTTGGAGAATTTATGATTTAAATTAAAGGTCCTTTATTACTTTACATCAAACTAATTTAGGTTGATTTTATTTTCAGGGATTTTTTATTTTTTTACATTCTATATATAGACTTTTGTTTGTTTCTTCTACACTTGGCACACATTTTGAAACAAGCTGATGTGGCATAAACTAAGGATTTTTTTGTTGTTGGTGGTTTTGATTTGGGTTTGGGTTTTTTTGGGGGGAGGAGGGTGTTGGTTTATTTTGTTTGTTTTTTTGGGGGGGTTTGTTTTGTTTGTTTTGGGTTTTTTTTCCAAAACATGATTTTTATTTTTTTTTTTGAGACCTGTCAGAGATTGAAAAATGTTATAAGAACTGTCAGGTCTTTTCTTTCCACCTAGTTGCTTTATACTTGTACGCCATTCAGTTTTACAAGCAGAGGTATGAAAGGCAACACTGATAAAAGCCTGGGCTTTGGTTTTGTTTTTTTGTTTAGTTGTTTGTTTTTTTCTTTTAGCTGGTTGGTTTGGGTTTTTTTTGTTTGCTTTTTGTGTTCGTTTTCTCTTGCTAACTGCCTGTATACTGACATCTATACCACCACTAAAAAAGGGCATATACAAAACATTAACTGAATGTCTTTGAATTATTGAGGGCAGTGAAAGAGCCTCATTTCAGGCTCATTTGTGTTCTTTATCCTCTGCAAAGTCAGGTAGCTGTAACTTTGTTGGGAAGCATTTCATGGAATGTTAACTACACAATGCAATTTGAAGAAGTGATGCAGTGAGAACAGGTGGAACTTCTTTTCTACAAAAATCCAAACACCCTTGGGATGTTCCATGGAATTAATTTCAAATTGAATCTTCCAAGTAAATGAGAGGTTCCCTATTTCTCTAAGTTATCCAAAAACTATTAACAAACTTTAGTTTTGTTAAAAGAAATAATAATGGAGCTCCATTTCCACAACATTAATTTTTCAAGTCTGGTTATATCATTGAATTGTAAAAGCATGTAGATTTTCTTCACTTATCCCATTCAGAATGTGTTACATTGTTACACTAAAAAAAAAAAAAAGTTAAAAAATTAATGTGGGAATAAGCTTTTATGCAGCTGTGATTGGATGAAGAATTAGAAACCCATCTTCCAAGTTTTGTTTTAAAGTCACTAATTTTGATTTATAACAAGTCATGGCATAAATCCACCGAACACTAGGAAGGCATGCTACAAGAACTGGTCTAATTCTGCAGACAAAAAGATATAATTGCTGACAAAGCCAGCTATCTGTTTTCCCAACCTGTCTTCTAAACTAATAATTTTCACTAAGTTAGCCCCTTTCTTATTTCCAGGGTTCATTTTCTTTATCAGTTCCCATAACTTCAGTTTGAGCCTTGTAAACGGATGGCATAAGTTCCCTACTTTTCTATCCTATAGAATAAGAACACCACCAAGGTTGGTAAAGTGACCTGAATTGGAATGGTATGGAAAAGAAGTATTCATATTGCTAGCAGTAACTTTAAGAATTATTCTGCTGCCCATACTATTTTTTACTTGCATATTTGTTTACATTTGAAAGCTTTTCTAATTTTGCGACATCATGAGCTGCTCTTAGTCACTGCTTTTATCAAGTGCACAGAAGTAGTGGCAAAGAGCAGAGCCAGCATTCATCTATGCCTGCTGAAAGCCTGTATCTCTTCACTGATAATTAGGCTGAACTGGTTTGGTCAGGAGTGACAACAGTTTGATGGGAAGACAAGTCTTTACATCCAGGCAAACATACTAAAGTCAGTTTCTAATATGATTTTTCCAAATACTTTGATAGATTTTGATCTCGAAGAATAAAGTTAAAATGGGTGTGACAGAAAAATAAAGCCAAAACATGCGTGACTGGTATATTAAAAAAAAATTGTTTTGATTATAAAATTTAATTGAAAAATACAACAATAGAATTAATGTCTTTAAATTATTCCAGTTAGGTCTGGTTGTATCATTTGCTGTAAATACGTTACACCATAAATTCTAATGTTTTTGGTGAGTGAATTATACATTAACATTTTCCTGTTCTCTGACTAGCTCTATATTTTATCATCTCCTACTCAGAATAGTTACCTTGCTTATTTTCTTGCACATTCTGTTGTCACCAGTACAAATGATTTGCAAATAATTTTGTTCACTATCTGACCATTGATACTGTAGAGACAGATACATTATAGCTTTCTACTTATTTTTCAAGTATTGTCTACAAAAAGGGAAATACGTGACTTATAATAGCTAATGAATTTAACTATCTAAAATCCTTAGTGGACCTGTCTACTCTATAATACCTAAACTCAGTCTTTTGCATGTATATATATATACACACATATATATATATAAACTAACTTCAGAGGCTAGAAAATCCCTCAACCATTTTTTAAATTCATGGGGTTTATGTCTGTGTTCCTTAACATGGCCTTCCTAAACTGATTAAAACACTGAGATGATCAGAGACTGGAAGCAAATCTCTTTAATTATAGGTTACTGGATCATTAGTCCACTCCTAGGAGTACTAAAACTCTGCATAGTCATATCAGAAAAACCATGGAAGTTTTTGGGATGAGGGTGATTACTGTAATACAGATTAAGGATAAACTGGGTTAATTCCTGTGATGTTGCATATTATATTATTTAAATATTTTGATTTAAAATGAAACATTTCAAATTTCCAGGCACCACTGGATAATGTTCAGTGAATCTGAAAGAAAAGATCTGATAATCTAACTTTCATAGCTCCAGCTGTTGCCCTGGTACATGTAAGCAAGACTTCCAGTAAACTGAACCCTGTCTGCGCAGCAAGATGAGATTATTGCAGCCAGGAGGGAAAAAGCCCCAAAACATCCAAGCATGCGTTCATGTCTGTGACTTGTTAATACTTTATGTAAGACTTCCATTTAAATATTAGAGAATATAAACTCTAGTGCTTGTGAAACGTTGTATATGAATTTCCTCTTAGAACAGTTTCCATCTCTCCAACATTTTATTATAATAAATCAACATTAATAGTTTGAGCTGCATATTCTTTGCAGCTTCAGCAGAAGTACCAACTAGATTTAAAATGTATGTTATATAAATATGGATTGTACAGGCAAATTAAACTAAGATTTCATAGCATAGTGAAGTGCGAGATTTTCTGAATGAGACTTTGGTTTTAAAAATGTGGAATAAACAACTAAAATATGTTCAGATATTTTTTCCTTGTAACAATGCATCCTATGTTTATCCTGTTAAGTATCATTGCTGGTCAACTTGGTAGAACAGCAACTTCTTAAAGAAGCATAGCAAAGTTAACATATGAGTTTAAAATTACTCCCTAAAATCTATGGTTACAAAAATTTCACAGCTTTTGAAAGGCTCTTTTCAATGTTTAAACATTACCTTACTTCCTGTTTTTTATTTATAAAAAAATAATAAAGTTACTTTAGAGTGTGTGAACTGTTTTTTAAAAAAACCCTCCTGAAATATTGATGCAAGGAAACCAAAAAAGAGACATTTGAAACAGATGACACATATTGAATGTTTGCTCCTGGTGAAGTTTGGAATTCACAAACCTTGGCCTTTTGTAAACTGAAATCAAAGAAACAAACAAAAACAGGGAAGTTTTGAATGTATGGAACTACACCATGTGTTTTGAAAAGTAAGTAGTTTTGCAAGAGCAAAAGCATGTACAATGCATTTTCTAAGTATGAGGACATGTTCTGTAACTGACAGAAGGAAAATGAAGGGGGCTTTAGTTAAAGGCCTTCTTGTTCATGGGAACAGTGTGTGTGCTTTTTCCCCATTGTTTTTGTTGGTTTTTTGCTTGGTTGTATTTTTTCTAGTTATTGCCATGATCACATTTACAGCACCATTCCACTACCAAAAAAAGTTATCATTCTCCTTTGCAGAATCCACATTCTTTTGTTTTCATGACATCAAGGTAAATGCAGGAAGAAATTGAAAAATATGTTTAAATCTGTTTTTTAAGATGGAATCTAATGGCCTTTCTCAGGAGCTGCTGAGCTCCTTGGCTTCTGAAGGTTAGGTTGGAGCTCAAAATGTTCTGCATCTTCCTGAAGGCACGGAAGATGGAAAATGAATAATCTAACTTTAGATACCTATAATGCAGACATTGCTGCTAGTCACAATAGGCTCCTTCCCTACTGTTGATGAAGAAAGAGATTTTTAAAAAGCTTTTAAATGTGATTTATCATGGATCTCCACTTTAAAGGAAAACACATTATGCCCCAAGGTGCTTATTTCTCTGTTGACCACAAAAGGAGTGCTGAATGACTAGTTCAGGGACATTTCATCAGTTTACTTCTGTATCTAGTATCTAAATGAAGACTAGAAAGTGAGAAAGGCACAAAAGGGCAAGGGAAATAAACTATGACAAAATTCCAGCTCTTTAAAACTGTTAGCTATTTGATACATTAGTCTCAGTCATGTACTTTGAATAGGTTTTGCATGTTTTTAAACACAAAAATCTTATATCCAAATCTATACGCATTTATAATCTTATGTGCATCCAAAAGAATAAAAAAGTATTTGTGACATAATTGCATACAGCTCAGTATGTTATTCAGAAGACCATAATGTGAAATCGGTAGAGTACTGTTCAATGCAACACATTTATACCTGATATGGGTCTAGCTCCAACAGCTGGACTTCGATCAGTTCAGAGGAACTTGAGGCACACAATCCGAATGACATTTTTTGAGTCAATTACATTTGTTCAACCAATCAATGACTTGGATTTTATTACAACATATTAAGGGGAGAGAAAATAAACAACTTTGATGCACAAGTACAACTTTAAAGTACCAATGATTTCCATGTAAATTAAAATTGTATCGCTGAAAGGGAAATAACTACACTGGAGAAATATTTGGCAGTCTGCCTCCTTATTTCAGCTGTTCAGACAACAAACAAGGGTGTCAAGGCTATTTAGAATTACATCTGCAACTTTTCTTTGATGCTGAGTATTTGTAAATTAGTGAATAATAGGGAAGAAGGAGGCCACTAACGGAGGAAGCTGGGAAATGGCAACAAAAAAAAAAAAAAAAAAGGAGGAAGAGGACAATTAAAAGAAGGGGCTTCCTCCTAAATCTGTTGTCCCCATTCAGAACCGCTTTGCTGTCCTACAGGGGGCTAAAGAGGAAATACCCTCACACCAGAAACAACTGGCTGATGCACTGCTAAAGAAGATCTCTACTGGTGCTGCCAGGAAAAAGCGGCAGATCATAGTAGTAGGGGACTCTACTTTGAAAGAAACAGAGGCATCCATCCGTCGGCCTGACCCAGTCTCAAGGGAGGTGTGTTGCCTACCAGGGGCACAGATCAGAATGTTGCAGAGAGGCTGCCTCCTCTAGTAAGTCACTGACTATTACCCACTTCCAGTGATCCATGTGAGTGCTAGTAATATAGACAGCAGTAGCCCGAAGAACACCAAGAAGGACCACAGAGCCCTGGGAGAGGTGTTTAGGGGCTCTGGAGGCTCAGATTGTCTTTTCATCAGTTCTCCAGGATACAGGGGAGGACCCTAAAAAGGCTAGGAGGATTGGCCAGGTTACTAAATGGTTAGAAGGGTGGTGCCATAGCCAGGGGTATGGGTATCTTGAATACGGGACTCAATTTAGTAGGCCAGGTCTAGTGGGGGCTAGGGAAACTAGTCTGACAAAGGGGAAGAGCAGTTTTGGTAGGAGCCTTGCCAGACTGGTCAAGGATGCTTTAAACAAGACATGTTGGGGGAAGGGGGCATCATTCCATCCCAACACACCCATTCAGTTGCCAGCACCTATAATAAATGCTCGGAGCAATGCAGAGATATTCCAGCTGCTCCAGCCAAAAACCCGGCTTCATTTGGAGCTCAGCTCAGATGCCTCTATACAAACACCTGTAGTATGGGGTTACAGGCTTTTTAGAAAAGACAAACCCAGCAGGCAGGGAGGGGAAGTTGCTATTTATGTTAGGGATAGGCTGGAGAGTATGGAACCCTGTCTGGGGACAGGTGAGCAGACAATAGAGAGTTTGTGGGTCAGGGTTAAAGGCAGAACAGCTATGGGGGACATTACTGTGGGGAACTGTTACAGACCACCTGATCAAGAGGACTCTGTGGATGAAGTGCTCTATAGACAGATAGGAACAGCCTCACGCTCACAGGCCCTTGTTCTCATGGGGGACTTCAACCACCCGGATATCGTTGGAGGGACAGTACCGCCCAGCACAAACAATCCAGGAGGTTCCTTCCTTCTGTAGAAGACAACTTAATTCTGCAAATAATAAAGGAGCCGACAAGGAGAGGTGCCATGCTTGACCTCCTGCTCACCAACAGGGAAGGGCTGGTTGGAAATGCAACCCTCCAGGGCAGCCTTGGTTGTAGCGATCATGAGATGGTTGAATTTGAGATCCCCAAGACAGTGAGAAGAGTGCACAGCAAACTCACTTTTTGCAGCAACCAAGACTTCCTGATTCCCATCCATGAGCTGATCCGTAGACTGGAGAGTCAAGGAATGATCAGTAGGACCCGCTCACCCTTTAATAGCCCCATATGGCCAGTGCGAAAGTTGAACGGAGAGTGGAGGCTAACAGTAGACTGCACTGTTTGGGCCTGGAGCAAGCAGTTCTGCTTCCTCTCAGATTCTCTGGCATCTTTCAGCCTATTAGCAGCATCCCACAGCTCAGCCACCTGCTGCAGGAGGACCTCCACCAGGGAGCATTAAGTGCAGCCCTGCCCATTGTGCACCCTCCCCTCAGGAGACCAGCGCAGGCACTCTCTACACTCCGAGCTCTGCACTGCAGCCTCCCCTCTCATCGGCTCTGTCTGGGTGCCGACGCTGGCCACTGACTGGGCAGCCAGAGCAGAGCTCCTAGACCGGGCCCCGGTCATATGGCGAGTGCTCACTACCCACGTGAACTGCCTCGACGCTCTCCCTGGGGCAGGTTTTTACCCAGTCAGGGCTGGTGCCGCTACTCCTGGCTCCACCCCCTGTGAGTCAGCTGCTCGTGTCAGCTGAGCTGCCGGATCCTGGGCAGGTCCTATCGAGGACTCAAGGCTCTGAGTTGAGGCTCTGGATACTGAGCTTCCCACAGCTCAGGTGTTGAAGGCGTCCTCTCTCAAGCTGCTTACCTCAGCAATATATGTATATATGTCTGTTTATATATATATATGTGTGTGTATATACATATATATATATATGTATATATACCAAATCTTGGAAAGCAGACACAGGGACTGTGAGAATGAAGACCCTAGACCCACTGTAGGAGAGGATCAGAGAGGATCAGGTTCGAGACCATCTTGAGGACCTTAATGTGCCCAAGTCCATGGGACCTGATGAAATCCATCCACGGGTCCTGAAGGAGCTGGCAAATGAAGTTGCTAAGCCACTGTTCATCATATTTGAA
>WYDI02015027.1:0-30037 GCA_009867235.2 Psittacus erithacus
GTTTTTCATGTGCCTTAGCATGCCTTCCAGGAGAATCTGCTCCAAGATTTTGCCAGGCACAAAGGTGAGACTGACTGATCTGTAATTCTCCGGGTCATCCATTTTCCCCTTCTTGGAAATGGGGGTTATATTTCCCTCTTTCCAGTCATTGGGAACATCACCTGACTGCCATGATTTTTCAAATATAATGGACAGTGGCTTAGCAACTTCACTTGCCAGCACCTTCAGGACTCGTGGATGAATTTCATCAGGTCCCATGGACTTGTGCATGTTCAGGTTCTTAAGATGGTCTCGAACCTGAGCCTCTCTTACAGTGGGCCCAAGGTCTTCATTCTCACAGTTCCTGCGTCTGCCTTCCAAGACTTGGGTGGTGTGGTCAGAGCATTTGCCAGTGAAGACTGAGGCAAAGGAGTCATTGAGAACCTCAGCCTTCTCCAAATACAGGGTAGACAGTTCTCCTGATAGCTTAAGGAGGGGGCCTATGTTGTGCCTAGTCTGTCTTTTATTCGCTACGTACCCATAGAATCCCTTTCTGTTACCTTTAACATCCCTAGCCAAGTTTAATTCTAACTGGGCCTTAGCTTTCCTAACCTGGTCCCCAGCTTCCTGGACAACATCCCTGTATTCTTCCCAGGCTGCCTGTCCTTGCTTCCACCTTTTATAAACCTCTTTTTTCCTTCTAATTTTCCTCAGCAGCTCCTTATTCATCCAAGGAGGTCTCCTGGCCCTCCTGCTGCACTTCCTTCTAGTTGTGACACAACACTCCTGAACCTGTAGTAGAAGATCCTTGAATATCAACCAACAGTCCTGGGCCCCCCTGCCCTCTATGGCTATATCCCATGGAACCTTACTAAGCGGGTTCCTGAAGAGGCCAGTCTCCTCTCTTGAAGTCCACGGCAGTGAGCTTGCTGCACGCTCTTCTCACTGTCCTGAGGATCTCAAATTTGACCATCTCATGATTGCTGAAACCAAGGCTGCCCTGAAGTGTCACATTTCCAACCAGCCCTTCCCTGTTGGTGAGCACAAGGTCAAGCATGGCACCTCTCCTTGTCAGCTCCTCTATTACTTGCAGAAGGAAGTTGTCTTCCACAATTGAGGAACCTCCTGGATTGCTTGTGCCGGGCTGTACCGTCCCTCCAGCAGTTATAAGAGTGGTTAAAGTCCCCCATGAAAACAAGGGCCTGCAAGTGTGAGGCCGTTTCTATCTGCCTATAGAGTGCTTCATCACTGTTTTCTAAGACCATCAGTTTGTAGATCTCCCAGTTTCTCTTTGGAATACTAGTATGCCAAGACAAACTAGAAGGCCAAGCTTAACTCCAAAGGGCATGCACATTGATGCCACAAGCAGGAATCACAGCAGGAACAGCCATAGCCAAGCACTGTTGTGTTGCTGTCCCGACACTGCAGAGAAGAGGAACCTAAGTGGAGGCAAAAGCAAAAAGCAGCAGGAGACATAGGACACAGCAATACCCTCTGACCTGTGATAACACCTTGGTACACCTGGCCTAAGTGAATCACCACTGAGCATCTACTGAAGCTGATATATGCGCAGGTTATCAAATGAGGTTACGGCATTGTTTAGAGCTGCAGACACTTGTGAGTCTTGAGAAGGACTAAGTCGTTCATATTTTAAACCTTGCTGCTGCTAAACCCCACAGAGCTCCTGGGAAACTGGTCACTTACACAGTTAAAGTGCTGCATCTTGCCTCCAGGCAGAAATCTGCTTTCACCTCCCAGCTCCAGGAGCTAATTAAAGTTTTGGCTGCCAAGATAAGAGCAGCTTGCTCTTGTATCTCTGCTCCCACAGAGTTACAAGATTTCACTTAAGCTTCTTGTGATGTTCTTAAACCAACAGGAAAATATCCTGACAATCTCTCACTCTCTGATCTTCCTTCACAAAGGAGTTGAACTCTGATCAGTTATTCATCTTCCCTGACTTTGACACCATGGGTTCTGAGGGCATCAGCATCCAGGACTTCAGACTGAGAGAGCACAAGGGGAAGTCTCCCTTAAGTAGGAATTTCTAAGTGTACCTTTAGTGATAGAGTAAGTCAAAACAGCCCAACACCAACAGACCTTAGGGAAGAGTAGATGAGGACCCATGGAACAAACCAATCTTTTGCACCCAACTGCAGTCCATTAAATACATCAGCTTCCCCCTCCTCCCAAAAGGCAGAACACTAGACCACCAGGAATAAAGCACTTCAGAGAGAAGAGCAAAGGTTATCAGAAGCACTAATAGCTTTTATCAGGAAGCTGCTCTCTGGGAGGAAAGGCAAGCTTTGGCACACATATGCCTTTGGAAGGGTAGGGCTGAGTATTAATCTCTACCTACAGTGCCAGCTGGTCTAAGAGTCTAAGGGAGTCCCAGAGAAGGGACCTGACCCCTTGGCAGACATAACTGTCCAAAATTCATTGACTCCAGGTGTGCTACAGACACTCACTGCAGAAGCTACAGGAGGTCACTTCTCCCCACGTCATGAAAAAACTCTTCTAGATATTTCTCTGTTTGTGTGTGGTTTGTCAAAACACACACAAACATCTGAAGCCTGAAGTGCTGCTCAAAGCGCTGCACAGACAAATCTGCTCACAAACATGTCATAAAAGCTCTGGGTGATGAATTCAAAGAATCAAAGTACAGCAGAGTACAAGAGAACCTTTGTGGGCAGACAGTTGCCTCACCTCATAGGTGTTGGCTCCTAAAACTGATGAAAAAAAAGAATTCCTTGAGAAGGGCAGCAAAATCCCCAGCAGCAACAAGCCAAACTAAACCCATTCTTCAGCTCATGTCATGAACAAAGATTTGACTAGGGACAGCCTCTGAGCATCTCAACCGATCACTTCTCAGGTGGAAGAATTCTACAAGTCAGGACCATTACCTAGACCAAGGCGTAAAGATCAGAACAGGTTAATTCCATGTAGCCAAGGTTGCTGACCCTACAAACCAGGCATCAAGAACTTCCTATAGCCACCTGGAGCCCTATGGCACATGCTATATAGACTTGCTTGCCAAAGGTCCCCAGGAGCAGTCTATATGTAGAGGCAACAGTAGCCTCAGTGTTACAGGGGAGAATGCACTGAGGCAGGACTGGAGATGGGTGGGCAGTCTGGATCAGATGCTTCAGCTTCACCAGCCCCTGTCAGTTCACCAAGCACCTCCCCACCCAAAGACCAGGTCACCCACCAGCTCAGCTCGACAGCAAGGTTTCTTACATGACTCAAGAGGCAGAGCTGCTCTTCCTGCTGTAGCAACCAATATTCTCAAACACTTGACAAAATCTGGACTGATCAGGTTCACCAAGCACACACCTGCAGGGTTGGGACAGCAGAGCCAGAAGTGCCCTGGACTTGGCAGCAAGAGGATTTAAGGAGGAGAAGGCTATGATCTGCCTTAGGTTTTCACATGAGCTACTCCTGAAGGATGCTTATGCAAAGGCAAGAAGGTGGGACATCAGTTTTGTCTCTCAACTGAAGCTGAACACAGTAATTGAGAGGGCAAAAGTACTCTTGGCCCTAAGTGTGGGAGGTGGAGTAACAGCTCTCTGTAAGGTTCAGGTTGGGGCTTTGGCCCCAGAACGCTGCGGCAACCTGTGTTCACTGTCTAGTCATACCTGTAACTGCTCCTCTCAGTCATCAGCACTCAGAAAGATCCAAGAGTAGCAGCAGCAGCTGGAAACACCACTTCCGGGGCCTGTTCAAAACCCAGGTGGAAATTTCAACCAGGGAACTTCCTGAGGTTACTCCCTCTCTCCGTTCTTCTGGGCAAGCTATGCAGAAGAGCCTGAACTTTTGAGGAGATGGAGGGAGCTGGGCTACATTAGCATGGCAAAGAGAAGGGGGGATCAAACAGCTGCCTGCAACAACCAGAATGGCAGCTGCAAAGATGATGAAAACTCATTTCAGTTGTTGAAGCACCTGAGAATGACAGTTTGTGAGTGGATCCCAGAAAAAGCTTCTTCATTAAGAGGTGGTACAATCATGGAGCAGGTATCCAGAAAGGTGATCTCATCCTCAGAGGTTTTCAAGATGCAGCCAGACAAAAATATGGCTCAAGCAGCAGCTGGACTAGAAATCTCCAGGACACAGATATTTAGGGAAGGCCCACTCCTGAAATGCAGGAACCCTGAAAAGGCCATTTCAGTCACTAAGGATAATCAGAGGAAAATGAACCCTTCAGCAGGACAGCAGAAAGAAGGGCAGCAAAGGAGGACTGAAGAGGCACAATGTGGTTGCACACAGAAAGGACTTATGCAAACACTTTGTCTGTGCTATCAACTAGCTCTACAAGAGGAAAAACCTGCTCAGAGCAAACCTCCAAGAACAGCTCCAAACAGGGTCTCAAACACGGTGTGTTGCCTGGCCTGCATGCTTAGGTGGAGACTAGAAGCAGATATAATTAAGGTCTATAAGCACTACAAGGAAGACAAAACCCAATCCTCAAGACTTCATCTATGAGCTAAAGGCAAAACACAAAGTTGAGGTCAAAAAAGCTCAAAATGGAAAAAAACAAAACAAAACCAAACCAGTTAGTGACCAGAGGCACCAGGAGCAAGCACAGCTTCTGTAACTCAGCTGTCATACACACAAGACACACTGCCTCTTCCCAAAAGACCTGCTCAGAGTTTGAAAAAGGTCTCTAGACTTGACTCAAGGACCACTCATTTTCCTCTGGTTTACTCTCCTGGAAGTACTGTAGCTATTCCACCAGCACAACTTGTCTGTGCGAGGAAGCAGAAGTTACTGCCCTGGCCCACTAACCTAGCAGAGAAGCACCATCTGCAACCTGCATCGTCTTACAGATCCCAGTTAGTGCAAGAGATCAAAGACTTGTCCTGGGGAATGATGTTTATTAGGATGCCCTCCAAACAGGCACACTCTACTCCATTCATGAACAGACTTTCCACTGTGCTTGGGCTGCCTTCCCTAGCAGCGACCTTGAAGGAATAATTTGGAATTAGTCAGTGTTGTACTGTGGGAAACAGGCACACTCTTAAGGGTTAACAGGACTTACCTGTAATTACCACAGCTGCTGCACCCATCATCTTAGCAACAAGCACATTTACAAGGCCAATTGGTCCTGGGTACAAAGGAGAGAAAAGAGAATATATACAACTGCCAGACAGCCCCAGCCGCAGGCTCTGAAATTGCCCAGAGCTCAGCATGTTCCTAGGCTAAACGAGGCTCTGATTGTGTTTCAGAGCTGTTCACCTGGATCACAGTATCACCATGATTCCAGGGTACTGAGACCAGCTGCTGCGAGAACAGCTATTGCTACACAAGGGGCTCTGCAAGGAAAACCATAACCCGCTCCTCTGCTCCCTCAAGCTGGTAGGCTCAGCACACCCAGACACTGCCCTTTGCATTTGGACTGCTCAGAATGCAGCACTGTAGCTTAGCATGGGTAAGACAGACTCATGGTCCCCCTCAGCATCCCTGTAACTCTGCCATGAGGCATGCCTACAGCAGAGCCCAGAAGCACATCTTGCATCCTGGCCGCTGCCTTCCATACCACGGCAGGCAGAGAACCCCAGATCTGAATACATTCACTGTACCAGAGCCAGACACGAAGACTTTGCTTCCCAGAGTGACTCCTGCTCTTTTGCAGGCATGGATTCCCACTGAAAGGGGCTCGATAAGGGCTCCTTCTTCAAAGGTGACATTATCTGGAAGCCTGCAAGAATCAGACACAAGCAACAGTCACTAAAGAGGTTTATGAGGGGGATGACAAAAGCCACGGAACTCAAAGACCAAACACTGCTCTAAATCATGGTGCCAAAATACATTCTTACGCCTCATCTGAGAAATGCAGGGCTGGAATGCTTTCAAAGAAGTTACACTGCCTTTTTCCCTCCTCTGAAGCAGCAAAGAATAACAGAATGGTTTGGGGTGGAAAGAACCTTAAGATCATCCAGTTCCAACCCCCTGCCATGGGCAGAGACACCTCACACTACCATGTTGCTCAAGGCTCTGTTCAACCTGGCCTCGAACACTGCCAGGGATAAAGCATTCACCACTTGTTTGGACAGCCTGTGCCAGCGCCTCACCACCCTCACAGTAAAGAACTTCTTCCTTATATCTAACCTGAACTTAACCTTGTTTTAGTTTCAACCCATTACCTCTTGTTCTATTGCTATCGTATCAAGTTTACCTAAACTAGTTATCAGTGAAGTCTGTCGAAGCACCAAACACAGAGACCCACAAACTTCCCCACATCATCTCTCCAGAATGTGGGGAGTCAACCCAAAAACTCCTTTGCCGCTCATTTGGAATAACCCCCACAGCTGCCTACCCTGAAGGCTGACCTATGGCTGGGACCTACCAGTGAGCTCTCAAACCCCTCATGTGGGTTGAATCATTCAGCTCCACACTTTTAGAAAACATCTTACTGCCAATGCTGATGCCACATAAAGTAAAGGCAGCAAGATCCAGGTCTCTCATCATGCCCTGGATATCCTCCTCTGATGCACCAACTGGTTCAATCAGTGGACTGGGCTCAGCATAAACCCTCCTACCAGCAAGGAAAAATGTGCACAGTGGGTATCAACTTTTGGACAGAAAAAGCACCATAACACATTAAGTGAAGGAAAAAAGCAGAGAGGTAAAACCTTTCTGAACTGTAGACAGAAATAAACCTCAGCCCCACAACCCAGTCCTCCAGAAAGTCCCCAGCATGCGCTGTTACACTGTGAGAAAGGTCTTTCTGACAGCCCTGGGAAGCTCAAGGTCAGATCTCAGCCAGGCCAAAGTAACAGAAATGACAACAGTGGGAAGATATCTGTAAGATAGCCCTATGTCCTTTATCTCCAGGAGGCATTAGAGGAATGACTCCAAGAGTTCAGTTGTCTCAGAGTTTGGCATCACATTTGCTACTAGTGGGTCTGCCCTCCTCCATTAGTGGGGAGGGCAGCTTTGCAGCATGATCTCATATTACTCAGAGCATTCGACACAGTCTGTCCATCAGCAGAAGGACAGATAATATCTGCTTAAATATATGAGAGACCACTGAGCTCAGCCATCATCTCTTCTAGGCAAATCTGTGCTGGCAGAGGCATTTCACGCCAGGGAATCTGCAATGCATCAGACAGGCCTGCATTGCTGACCTGAAACTGGGAGCACTAGAATCAGGCTTTGCATTTCAAGCTTAAAAAAAATAAAATTAGCCAGAGTGGTATTTCCTCAAATTGGAGAAAAAAAGACAACTACAAACCCACCACTGCTTCCCATGCAAAAACTAGTGATGTTGTCAGAAAATGTTAATAACGCACAGGAAAGCAGTGACAGCAAGCCTGGACAAGTAGAGAAGTGAGTCCCACCCAGCCCAGCACATCATCCCACTGCAGCTGCTCAGGATCCACTCTGAAAGAAGCTTCCTGACGGAGGACTTTCACAACAAAAGCATTCAAGTGCCTCTCCCAACAGACTGATCCTGAACACTTCCTCTGCAGACACCAAAGATGTTCCTGCTCATGGATGCACCAGCTCCCCAGAGACTGAGAAAGCACAAGCTCCAGCCTCAGGGGGCCACTACCTTAGATTGGTGTAAAATCCTTCTGTAAATGCACTTCTGTGAGTATAATGTTTCAGAGGTTTAATCAGGTTTCTAGTGTATTTGCCAGAGTACTTAAGTGCAGACTTGCTTTTAAGCAAATGTGTCATTCTGCCACAGTTAAGTACATACTCAAGTTTGCTGAACTGGATATGAAAACAGATGTGTAATGCTGGCAGCTTAGTGGGGCCACTAAGCACCACAAAAAAAAAGCACCTTAGCAGGGACATTGCTTTCTGCTCCTGTTCTGCTCTAGATAAGATGACTGTTCTAAATGACAGAGGGAGGTATCAGCAGTCAATGTGGTGTTTCCTGAAAAGTAGCAGTAAAGCTAGCTCAGCTCAAAAACCTTCAGGCACTGTTCTTAAAAGGCAAGGATATAGAAAGACAGCAGAAAAGAAACCAAGAGCAGGTAACAAATATGAAAAGGAAAATAATTAAAGTGTAAAGCAATAGTGAAACCCAGGAAATATGCAACACATTTGTTTATATCTAGCACCAGAGGGAATAAACTACACCTGCCTGACAAACCCTTTGCAAACTGGAAGCCATCCAAGCCTTATACATGTTATTAACAGGTCAGAAAGCAATAAAACCTGTGTGTGCAAGTAAAGAGTGCTCACTGCAATACTCAAAGGGGCCAAGAGACGATTGTTTCAGCTAATCCCTTCCAGGGAGTATTACTTCTCTGCAGGGAGAGCACCAACTGACTTGTAGCAGTAGCTGGCACTGTGCTTGTAGTAGCGGCACAGGTTTCCATTATCAGGAGGTGTCGCGCAGAAGAAGATGGTTGGGGACAGGTTGTAGCGGCCAGTTTTGCAGAACTCATCCATTTCTCTGGGGACACCAGGCTCAATGGCCACTCGATCACCTGCCAGGGTGAAAGCACACTGTGTTACTTAGGAAGAATGTGAGTGCATAGGTAGCACCAACAAACCACGGAAGACAGCATGAAACCTTGGCACAAAATAAGCATGAGAGACATCTGCCAACTGAGAAAGTTCATGCTGCATGCACCAGGCAAGTTCCTAACGCTTCCTTCACAGTGGTCTCATCCCCAAGATCTTCAAGTTACTTGAGCCAGTGTTTCAGAAGCACAGACACATACAAATACATACAAATACATACAAACCTCTCTCCAGCTGCCTTGCACTCAACCTTAGCAGATGAAAAGGCAGTCCCCACCCCAGGCAATCACATGGTGACCAGAGCTTTTTCAGAATCTGTAGTAATTGGAAGAGGAAATAAGAAGGACAAAGCAGGTGATCTCTGCTAGCCACCACGCTGCCAGCTGGAAAGGACTGCCCCATTGGGAAAAAAGCTTATGGTGCAGAATCAAATCCAGGAGTCAGGAAGAACTTATTGGGGAACAGAGACATCATCATGGTCTGATGGAGTAACCTGGACTGCTGGAAGGACATATGCTGTAGGACAAAGAGCAATTATATAATTGCAATCATGAGGCTGGATGGACTAAACAAAACAAGTGTGTGACTGCAGTACAACTTGCAAGTATGCAAAGGACACAAGACAGTTCATTTTATTTGGCGGAGGAAGACAATCAAAGGCAAATCTCTCAGCAAATCTCTCCACCAACAGGCTTTCAGTCAGAACAGGGACAAGCAGGCAGATGGATAGAAGTAAAAAGCTACCCAGCCCACTGCACCACCTCTGAAACGGCAAATGGGGGATGTTTCAGGGTGAGCAGAGCAGGACAAGCACGTTCTGAGTGTTTTCCCAGCCTCTTACTATGTTCAGCTATGGGCCTCCTAAGCTGCATGTGGCTTCTTTGTATTTACTAACCTTCAACATTTCTCTTCCTCCTTCCACCACATAAACTTTAAGCATCCTTTGCCATGGCGGCCTGCAGGTGAAGCTGCTGCATCTCAGGTAAATGCTGCACCCGGCTCCCACTGTCCCTTGCTGTTGTACCAGAGGAACCAGAGAACAGGCAATGTTCCATAGAATCATAGAATCATGGACGCCCAGGTTAGAAGGGACCTCAAGGATCACCTGGTCCAACCTTTCTTTGCAAAAACACAGTCAAGACAAGATGGCCCAGTACCCTGGCAAGCTGAATCTTAAAAGTACCCAATGCTGAGGAATCCACAACTTCCCCAGGGATATTATTACAATAGCTGATTGCTCTCATTTTGAAAATTTTTCCTCGGCTGTCCAGCTGGAATCTTTCTGGAAGCAATTTGTGCCCATCCCCCCTCATTTTTAACATGGGACTCCTTGTAAAAAGGAGTCCTTAAATACTGGAACATGGTGATAAGGTCTCCTCTGAGTCACCTTTTTTCCAAGCTGAACAAGCCCAGCTCTCTCAGTCTTTCTTCACACGGCTTCCCAGGCATTAGATCACCTTTGTGGCACTTCATTGGACCCTCTTCAGCCTGTCCACATCTTTTTTGTGCAGTGGGGACCAAAATGAACTCACTGTTCCAGGTGTGGCCTGACAAGCAGTGAGTAGAGTGGGACAACACCACCTTTATGAACAAGGTGATGCTTTTGTTGATGCTCCCCAATGTCCTGTTGGTTTTCTTTGCTGCAGCTGCACATTGTTCACTCCTGTTGTGTCCTCCAGGGCTCCCAGGTCCCTTCCCACAGAGCTGCTCCCAGCCTGGCAGATCCCAGCCTGGCAGATCCCAGCCTGTGCCGCACTCCTGGAGTGTGTTCTCAGGTGCAAGTCCTGGCACTTGTCTTTGTTGAGCTCCATGATGTTCTCATTAGCCCATGCTTCCAGCCTATCCAGATCACCCTGCAGGGTGCCTCTCCCTGCCAAAGTGGCCACTTCCCCCTCACTTTGGGTACACTTGATCCCACCTTCCAGATCATTTATGAAGATACTGAACAGCGCTGGGCCCCATACTGATCCCTGAGGGATCCCACTGGTGACAGGTCCCCAGATGGAAAAGGAGCTGCTCACCACCACCCTCTGAGCACCCATCAGCCTGTTGCCCACCCACTGCACAGACCACTTGTCTAGACTGTAACACATCAGTTTCTCTAGGAGGCTGTAGGAAACTTTATGTGCTCTCTCCTTGCCCTCCATGAGCCTTCAGACCTGTATCAGATGTCCTTGAGTTGCCTTTCCAGCTCCTAGGCTCAAGTTCCTTAGTCATTTATCACAGAGACGCTGCTCCACATCTCATCATCTACGTGTCCTCCTCTGAAACTTTTTCACTTTTTATATCCCTTTGGAAAGGAGGAGACCTGCATGCAGAGCTTCAGATGTGCAATGATGTCCTGAGTCTCTATCTCTTTCCTAACATGGATTTGTATTTTTCACCATTACTGCGCCAACATTACCGTGCACTGTGTCAGAGTCAAAGGTCTCACTCTTCAGCAGTGATGGTCAGCCTATTTTAGATAAGAAGCTGGTTTTACTTCTTCTGTCACAGACACAATTTTCTGTTTGCCTGCACTGAATTTCACCTGCATCTTATTGCCCCAGCATCCTTAAGGTCTCTCTGTAACTCTTGCTAGCTCTCCCGTGTCTTCTTCACCCTGCCTATGCTGCTGCCATCAGCAGACTTTGACAATTCATTGCTCAGTCCATTTTCTAAGATATTCATGAGCACAGTGAAGTTCAGACATCACACCTGGGGCCTGGTACAGTTGCTCCAGTGACCTCTCTCCACTGCAGGAGGCCATTTGTTCTTTCAAAAACACACACAGCAAAGAAACATTAACAGCAGGTTGCTGGCAAGAGCAACATATGTGGTTCTTGAGGCTTTATCTAGCTTCTTCAAAAGGCACCTTCTACCAGCATTCATCCCACTCTGCATTAAATTGAGGTCAGACCAGCTCAAAATACTCCATGATAAAGCATACCTAAGAAATTCCATAAACATGATGAATTGCAGCACAGTGACACACTTTGAAGGAGAAGATCACACTGTGCAATTCACAGCTCAGAACATCAGATAAATGAATGTAACAGAAAAGCACAGCCTGTTATCAACACATTCTCCAGAACTGATCCGCAGGAAAACAAATAAAAAGACAGTTTTGATTTCAGTTACCTGGCTTGAGATGAGTCACCCCTGATCCCACTTTGACCACAGTTCCGGAAGCTTCATGCCCCAGCACCATGGGATCCTTCACAACAAAATCCCCAATTCGACCATGCTGCCAGTAGTGGACATCAGAGCCACAGATCCCCACAGAATGCATCCGCAGCAGGACCTCTGCAGAAAGTGGAGAAAGGTCCCTTGCAGAAAAACCTCCCTTCTTGGGCACTGGGAGAGTGACAGGTGTGCTGTCCCTGTGCGCCACAAAGGCCAAGCCAGCACTGAAACATTTTTTATTTATATATATATACAATATATACTAGTACATATATTTACCAGAATATATACACCTGAACTGCATGGGCACACCTTAGGATTCATGAGACCCCTGAAAACACAAAACTATACAAGGATTCACAAATCAGGAAAGCTTAAAATATGGTAAGGCCCCTGTCAACAAAAGGCAATAGAATCTAAGAGGGGCGTGACTATTACTGGAGCAAAAATAAAAGAGCAAGTCCTTTTAATTTTTCCTTCTCCCTAAGTTGATTTCAGCCCTGGGAAGTTAGTGAATCAAACTTCTTACCAGCCCATATGCCTGGCCTATTAACACATAGTCCTGCAGTAAGGTCATCTGACATGTCCCAAAAGCTACTTAATGTGAAATACATGAACTGATGAAATAGAAAGCAAAAAAAAAGCCAGATAAGAGGTGTATCTGTGACTGCTCCAGCTCTTCTTTTCAAGTGGAAATGCAGTGTTATCTCTTTCAGCCACACATTCTTTTTTGGATTGTTTTATACTTTCTCTGTGTTATTTTATCTCTATATATCACAGAGTGACAAATGAGAGTAAGAAAAGAAAGAGATTAGTAAAGAAAGCAGACAGAAGCAGTCATCTCTATACCTACCATTGGGACCTGGTTCTGGGATTGGATGGTTTTCCTATGGACAAAAAGGAAGAGAAAAATCATTCCACAAGAATCAAGAAGGGTGTAGGAATTACAGGAACACAATCTCACCTATATTGGTATATGTATATTGATACCTTTATGTATCAATAACGCAGGTAAGTTCAGACTCCACTGCCTAGACTCCTTACACAAGCTGCGGGTCAATGCAAAGAGTGCCACTGACATGGTGGCAAAGAAACTTTAGAGAAGTCCAGGAGGGTCACACCCCGAGGGGCCGCCACAAGGCCAGAGGAGCACTGACAACCACCTCCAGGGTCTTCAGCAGTACAAACATCCCACGGAAAATTCATGCATCTGGGTGTAAGCTAGTTTACAGACTAGCAACAGAGATAGGATGGGGCCAGATCCACCCTCACAAGTCTCATATACCTTCTAGTTTTGGAGACGCATTGTTGAACTAGTGGGACCATCTCAATTCTCATCAAATTCACCACTCAATTCATCACCAAAAGGTGATGGCTTTCATTTCTATCAGGAGTTAGGCTGCACTTGCTTCTAGTGAAGGTACAGTTGTATCAAAGGAATTACCCATACGGGCACCATTTGGCCTTTGGCACATGCTGCCTGACGTGCAGGAACTGTAAAAAATCAACTGCTTCCCTGATAATCATCCTCTAAACAAGCTGCCGCACATAGCTGAAGTCTGCATGTTTGTAAGAGCCCTCCTGCCAGAACTGTTTGTACAGAAAACTGCCTGTCAAAGTTTGCTCATGTAAATCTTCATTCCCCACTTCGGCACTTCCCAAATGGGCAAACACAGACCTTCAGCAGCGCTGCAATGATTCTAGGAATTTCCAAGGAATCATTAGAATATCCAAGTGCTCCGTCAGAAAAGCAGAATCAGACTGAAGCACCCACTGAAAATAAAGGCCCCTGTCTCCAAGAGGGTACTCCAGCACAAGCACAGCCATGACCCATGCAGCTGCTCCCTTTGAACCCTCCTGCTGCTTCTCACTTGGGCTCTGACACCAAAAGCAGCAACGTGCCAGCCTCCAGTTGGGCTCTCACACTGTCCAAGGGGCAGTCTACCGAACGGCACCCACCCCGGTCCCTCCGCTCCACGTCTCTCCTTCCCTCCACAGGACCCAAAGAGGGGCTCGGGTGGCCCTTAGCCATGGGGTAGCCCCAGGCTTTGGGGTCCCTGCACCCTGCTTGGTCAGCCCCCTCGGACACGGGTGCAGTCGCTGCCCTTCCCGCTCCCAGCCCAGGGACAGTTCAGCTCTGACCCGGCAACGCTCGGGGGAACCGGACGCCCCTCAGCCCCAGAGAGCTCCCGGCCCCTGGGAGCTGCCCATGGGCCCGGCTTGCCCCGGCTCCCTCCCACGCCGGCCCGGGCCGCGCTGCCAGGCCGCCCCTCCGCCGTCCGGCCCTGCCGCCCTCCGCCTGGGCCCCGCCGAGCCAAACCGAACCGAACCGAACCGCGGCGGCCCCGGACAGCCCGCTCCTCCCGGCCCGTACCAGGCGCAGGTCCCCCGCTCGGTGCACCACCACGGCCAGGTTCTGCCTCGGTGCCGCCATGGCTTGGCTCGGCTCGGCTCGGCTCGGCGCAGCGCCTGGGTGCAAAGGCCGGCGGCGGGGCCTCCTGCCGTTGAGCCGCCCCTCAGCCCCCGGCCGCCCTCTGTGGCAGGCTCAGCACCGCCCCGCGGCACGGACCGGCCAGACGCGCGGCAGACCCGGGCTCCGGCGGCAGGCCTTGGGTCACAGAGCGTGCTCCAGGCCCGAGGCCCGGACCCAGGCCCGATGGGGCCAACCCCGCAGGGCAGTCAGGGCCCAGCAGGCCCCAGATCCCCCCCGGCACCTGTAGAGCCTGGGGAGCAGCTTCGCCTGGGGTCCCGCTGGCTGCCCTGCCTGCACCCCCGGCACGGCCAGGCGCGCCTGCGGCACGGCCGCCGCGGTCCTTGTGTTTCAGAGAGTAAACGGGGTGCCAGCGGGCTCTGTACCCTCTGATGTCGTGTCCATCCATATGCATGCTGCTGCTGTGCGAAGTGCAGCGGGTTCAAACCACCGCTGGTGTGAAGCTGGCAGTGACAGGGTGCTGCACGCTTTAGCTAAAGTTCAAACAAATGTGGGCCCGTGGGCTTGCCTGGACCCAGCCAGGTGCAGGAATGGGGCTATCTCAGCTGTGGAAATGCCTTACTGGGGTTAAAATAAAGAGATTTTGGTGATGCTGGCTTTCAGGAATGAAAGGTTTTCCACCCAAACAGACTTGGCAAAGATCTCAAGATTATCCGCTCCAGTGTCCTCTGAGAGCATTCTGAAGCTCAAAACTTTCCAAGCATGACTTCCTTGGAAAACCAGAAAACAGACATATGTCATGCAAAGCTGACAGAACCAGATGAAAATAGCCTGCACTCTTAATACTGCTTTTTCCTCCTGCTGACATGAATGGGAGTATCTATGAATTTGCTTTTCTTGCAAAAATTTTCACCTTCCTGGCAGGCGAGGGCATTTGTTTTCCCCCCATCAAGGTCATTCCCTGTAAGGTGTACTGAGTTGGAGTGAGCATGAAATGAGTGGCTGTGAGCCAGCCCTGTGGTTACTCTGATGGCAGTGGGAGAGTAACTTCCACACTTGGGTGTGAGGAGTGCAGTGTCAAAACACCTTACTCAGTATTTACATGGTAATGCAATTCCTGCCACATGCCCTGCCTCAGTAGGTGAAGCGAGAATATTTGCATTTCTGCAGAATACTGAAAGATGGGGAACAGCCTCTCTTCCTTGATACACTCATATTCTCAAGGCACCTGTTTGCGCCTCTCCGTCTTAGGATGTATTTATAAGCAGCCTCCAAACTTGACTTGCTGTGCAAATTGTCTGTTATCCTATCCGTGTCCCAGCATGGAAGGTGCTGTGAAATCCCCCAGCTCTAGAGCAATGTGCAGCCTCTTTGGCTCCCTATATGTAAAGAAACACTGGACGCATGTACTGGGGGCTCCGCTGGAAACTTGGGGCTCTTGCTGTAATACAAGTCCTATGAGCTCTTACGTGGGTTTTGATCCCCAAGTACATTGCAGGGTGTTGAGGGTTCCCCTGGGAGCTGTCACAGGAGTCATCTTCAACTCCTGTATCACTAAATCTTGTTCTCCTGATGGACTCTCTTCCCCAGTATTGCTAATTTTCAGATAAAACCCTGAATAAGTGGAGTTGCCTAGACTTATGCATGTCTGGGGATGCCTGGGAGGCTTGTGATTCCTATGCAGCCTTATCCCTCCTTTTCCTAAAGGGAAATTTCTCAGAGGCTCAGTGCTTGCCCTGGATGATTTATGTCCTTTTGAAACCACCTCCATTTCATGGGGCACAGTTGCAGACTGCTGTTGCAAAAGTAGAGCTGTGTCCTTCCATGCTGTAGCACACATTGGGATTTCCTCTTTGTGCATCAAACAGACCAAGCAGCGGTGTTGGGCAGGCAAAGAAGTGTGTGTTTCTATTGCCATGGGCTGTCTTGCTGTAAAAGTGGCTTCTTTGCTGCTTTGATCTGCTTTTGTGCACCAGTGGATGCTCTGAAGAACCTGGCCTCTGGCTGCTGCTGTGCCTGAGTGTTACTGCCTTGACAGGGCAGGTCTTGACAGGGCTTTGCTTCTGTAGCCTTCTCTCCCAGGAGGAGCCAATGATGCTGAATCTTCTCAAGGCACAGTGATGCCCTTGGCTAGCATGGGTCTGTGGCCATACAGCCTCTTCTCCTGCCCTGCAGCATGCTGGGGAGAGAGGAGGTTCCTTGCAGCATTTGGCCAGACAAGTGGCTTTGTTGGGGCAGGAGAGTTGGTTCCTTCAGCTATTCCGCTCCTCCCTGCCGTGACTGTCAGCACTGTCTTCAGTTTCCTCCCCTTCTCTCTTCCACTTTCCTTCTGGATCAGATCCACTTCACATTTTCCATCTGTTTTCTCTGCCAGTATTTGCTGCCTGGCAGCAAGCTCCAGCATGCAGACTGGGTCTGCCATGCTTCCCGTTCGCAAGAACTTTGCCAGTCGCTACAAGTCCTCTGAGGTCTTGGTTTAAAAGAAGTTTTGAACTTCTTGCCATGCTCCATTTCGCTTTGTTTGCCTTCAGCACTGCCTGGCAGTCTTTTGACTGCCAACCAAAGAATTCTGTATGCCAGACCTACTTAGGACTTAGCTGCATATGCATTTCTTTTTCACATATGCTTGTGGGCATCCAACCTATACTGACCACAAAGGTCATTCACATTCCTTCAAGCACATGATAGAGGTGCTATAAAGATCATGTCATAACCATAAATTGGCTTTGTAAATCAATAATTATTGCCAGAAAAGTTTCACTTTGCATTTACTTAACAAAAATACGTTTGCCTTTTCAGTCAATGATCAGGATCATTGTTGCTTTGCTAGGTAAGAAGATAGGTGCTTTGTTGACATGACTATAACTCAGTTCACTTATAGTAGTCAAACTCAGCATGTATTTTCTTTTCTTTGCAAGTTTTAAAATACCTCTTTGGACCCTCTCAGGTGAGGAGAGGGGTGTCATGACTTCAGGGGACTCATCTCCATGTCTTAAAGAGGAGCTCCCCCGAAACAGAGCAACATTGCAAGTCGCACACTGGCTAGTTCCCCATGGAGGATGAGGACAGTGTTTTGGACCCCAGATGCTTCAGCAGTCTCACCAGCCTCAGGTATAGTGTTGACATAGGGGGGTGTTTGTGGAACAAATATCTGCTGTAAGTATCAGATATCAGTGCAAGGCTCTGCCTGGTCCAAAATGTAACAAAAGGGCTGAATTCCCTGTACCCTGAGCCCAATCTCTCCCCCTTCAGGAGTCCTCCATCTCCATGCATAGCTCAAGCAGGATTGGAGGCAGCTGCTGCTTTTTCTCTCCCCTTATGTATCCTAAAAAGGGATTTCTGTGTTTGCCTGGGAGGTGCTATTAACCTCAACAGGATCCCTCTGAAGCTCTTTCACATCCCAGAATAGCAATTCTGTTTCTGACCAATGAGGTCAAATGATTTCTCCCAAATTTATGCAGAAAACTGTCCAGACCTACCAGCACCATTGGAAGAAAACAGCACCAACAGTTTGAAAAATACAATAATAACTTCTTTATCCCAAAGAGAGGAGATGCCGCAGCAGCACCTCAGCCATAAAGCCACCATCCTCTGACAACCTCATCTCATTTCTGAATCAAAGTGAGTATATTAGGGCTGCATAAGGTAGGTCATGGCCACCAGACCTAGATTCAGATTAAGCCTTTAAATGAAGTTCAGTAATCCTGTGGAATCGCTCTAAGTGTGGGCAGTTTTGTTCTGAAATAATAACTGTGTAGTATTTTTAAATATCACTCCCTGCAGAGACAAGCCCTCAGATAATTTTATAGTGAGAGGATTTCTTCCAAGAACAAGAACCTCTGTTGCTGAATGTGCCAACAGGGATGATGCAGCTCAAAATAGCTATCAATGATCCTTATTTTAAAATATTTACTTATACTCCAAAACCAGTTCCTTTGCTGTTTTGGGTTTTGGAGTGCATGACCACAGAGCTTGCCCCTGCTCTTTGTCCTCTGAGGACTTCACGAGATGCTCCACTGGGAAGATAGAACCAGAAGTCCAGTGGCTGAAGAGCCCCTTAGAAACATGGAGCTTACAAACAGCCTCTTTGCCAAATGAGCTTTGTCCAGATGGCAGCAGCGGTCTTGGGACGTGTTGTGTCAGAGGGTGCTGGGGCATGTGTTCACCTATTTTTTTGTGTGTGTGTTCTCCCTTAGAGAGAGGGAACTCATCCAGTTCCAACCCCCTGCCACGGGCAGGGACACCTTCCACTAGAGCAGGTTGCTGCTAGCCCCTGTGTCCAACCTGGCCTTGAACACTGCCAGAGATGGGGCAGTCACACGTTCTCTGGGCACCCTGTGCCAGCGCCTCAGCACCCTCACAGGGAAGAGCTTCTGCCTAAGAGCTCATCTCAGTCTCCCCTCTGGCAGGTTAAAGCCATTCCCCTCGTCCTGTCCCTACAGGACCTTGTCAAGAACTCCTCTCCAGGTTTCTTGTGGACCCTTTTTAAGTACTGGAAGCTGCTCTAAGGTCTTCATGGAAATCAAGTAGTGATGTTGCTTCCCCTTCACTGCAGCATGCCTTTCTCTGTGTACCACCGGGAAGCCATCTGTCTGCATAAGAATGATTATCTTGCTTGTATCTGGCTTTTTTTCTGGGTTTTGGTGGGTTTGGGGTTTTTTTTGCTTGGTATGTTTTTTGGTTTTTTTTCCTGCTGCTTGCCACACACCATTGACTCCAAAATGGTTTTCAGACCCAGCCACATGGTACTCAACTTCAACCCCAGAGAAACGGCTTGATCCAGACTCACCAGAGGAGTGAACAGCCATGGAAAGGACCATGACTTTTGATGAAGGAAAGTCAGAGAAGCTGCATGGATGCTTTTCAGAGCTTTTCCCAAGTTCATGATACAGCCGTCTCTGAAAACATCATCAGTTCCTCATGGGCTGCTGGTTTTGGGGGAGCTGTTTCATATCTGAGGGGCTGGCTGAAAAAGTAGAAAGCTCCCTGTGAGTGAAGCAGAGAAATGAGACAAGAGAGCAGAAAACAAGTGGGGCTTGCCAAGAGGTGCAGATTGGTAACTGGAGGACTTGCCACAAGGAGGCCTGAAGGCAGAGAGGGGACCTTGGACCATAGTATCATGGAGACAGGGATGGTAGTGAGAAGCAGAGACAAAACTTGGATAATGCAGAAGAAAGTTACCAGGTTCTTCACAAAGGAGTCAGGCTGTGTGGAAGATCCAGCTACTTCACAGCAGGGATCAATACTCCAAGACAGGCTCTAGGTGATATGAGATTTTTGCACTTTGTCTCTCTCTTCTGCTGGATCATTCCCCAGGGTGTGTTTCCTGAAAGAGCATTTTTTAGCACTAGCAGCACTGGGCTGGATACAGTTGTTTGCTTTGTTTTGTAGCCGTATCTATTCCATGACTACACCATCCACCACTAAGCTCAACGCCAGCAGTATGAAGGAATGCTATAGAAAACCCACATGTCTTTAAACACATCTCAAATAACTAAGTGCTATGGGATGAATCATAAACCACACACCCTCACATGGGGAAACACATGGAAACAAACCCATCAAGTACAGCAAGGAAGCTGGACACTAGTTTGTTGCCCTACCCCTCAAGGTTTGTTTGGGAAGTTAATAAAAAGGTGTTGACATTCTTTCTTGTTAAACAAGGTGACCTATTTACAATAAATTCAGCCACCCAGTGCTGGAAATGAATGCTAGATCTCACAGGACATTGAGTAACTTCATCTTCTCCAAGAAGTGAGGGAGTGAAGCTCCTGATTCTGATGTGGACCCCACTTCTGAGACAGGTATGAGCAGGAGGGCAAGTATTGGCCCCAGTGGAATCTTGGCTCTTGGGTAGCATTAATAGCCCATATGAGCAGGAGAGATTGAGACTTTAACAAAAGCAATTTAGGGTATCTGGATAAATGTCCAGTGGGAATATGCTGAGAGAAGAAAAGCTCTGCCTCCATAAGCAGATGCGATGAATGCAAGTGGTCCATGCTGTGAACATCCACAGGAACTTGGATGAAGTAGGAACATGGACAAGTTCCTGAAGGCCTTCTGGGTCCAGGGTAGACTGGACATCAGTGGGGTAGGATGCCACTGACATAAAAATCTACTCAGACAGCAGAAGCCACGCTTGGAGACTAAAACCCAAAGACAGATGGAAGACATGTTGTGAGTCCAGTGATAACCTGGGTACCTGCAGCATCCAGGTTTCTTACTCTGGCAGCACTAGATGCCTGAAGAGCTTTCCCAATGTCACCAAAAAGTCCTTGGACAGCACAGCAGCTCCTTCTTCAGTGGTCTTCCCAGAAACATGAAGAGCCTAGCAGTGAACTCCAGGAGTGTTTACATCCGTGTTTAATCTCATCCTGAGTATACAGACGTGTGACATTCTTGTCTTTCTCTTCTCTCTTCACAAAGAGGGAAAAGATGAACCAAACCAAGTGTCACATGTGGTAACCATTGGGGTGGATTGTGGCCGTGCTAGTCTGTGCTCCGTCAGATGGATGTCAAGAGCAAAGAGCATCTCATGACACTTTTGCAGGAAGCACAAGATTGCTCTAAAATTAAACAAACATGGACAAATCCTGCTGCCACCTTATGTCCAGCTGCTTTCTGCACAAAACTCTGGTTTATGAAGCATCAGAAGGACTCTGAGAAACCTCTTACAGATAAGAACAGCAGAATCTGGGAGCAAACAAACTCTTGCTCTTGCTGGCCAAACTGCTGATGACTTGAGGAGCACTTCTGCCAATGGGAGGGAACAACCCAGGAAGATCACAATATCACTGCCCACCCTGAAATCTTCAGCCACAGAGGAGACATGGTTCCCATTCTGACCCTCTCATGAATACTCTTCCCATTTATAAGCCTGGGAGAGTATCCTAGGGACAGGAATGGCCTGTTCTACATAATTTTAATGAAAGTTATGCATTGTTTCTGCCACCTTCTAGTACAAACACCTTATAAAAAAGTTGGCATTAGATGGAACAAAGCCAACATGTGAGAGTTCAGCAGCTTCTCACCTCCAGAGGTGTCAAGAGAAGAATGTGGGGACACTAGGAACATCCCACCCCTTCAGATCTCACCCTTGGAGAAGTTTTTCCCCTTTCCAGTCCACCCCAACTGTCCTTCTTGCCAACTTCCTCTGGTCCTGAAAGGCCTCCTCCTCTTTTTCCTCTCTTTTTCCCCTCTTTTTCCCCTTTGTAGTCTTGTACAGAGTCACAAGCAGCCCTGTTCCTTGCTCTCACCCATGCAATAAATATCTCTCTTTGCAATCACCCCCTGTCTCATTCCCCACACTGCCAGACTTCTCCCTTGGCTTGCTGTTTATGTTCCTCCTGGTCTTGTTGTCACCTACAGGCATTGCACAGGTTTCCAGTCTCCCCTGCAAGAGGTGGAGAGTCCCTAGACCTCAGTGTCTCCTTTATGCTACTCAGCATGGCTGGGGGCTACAAAAAAAATCTGCTGTTTCAGTCTTGGGTGGTTCTTTACTAGTCTGTAGGAACCATTGATTAAATTTTCTCCATCAGGTGTCATTCAACAGTGGCATTTTAGACAGTCTTGGAGTATCTCCATTTGCTGGAAACCACCTTGATGAGGTGTTCTGACATTCCTAGTATTCCACATTCTTCTCTGGAGGTGAGAAGCTGCTGAACTCTCACATATTCATTTCATTACACATTTGTTCCATCTGATGCTGACTATTTTTGTGAGGTGTTTGTATTAGGAGGTAGAGGAGATTATGCATTACTTTTATGAAAGGTATGTAGGGTTTGCATACTCACCCTTACACTGTGAGCAGCAGGAATGATCTGGAGCATCCTTTTGTGGCCAAATAACTAAGAGCTGGGTGTGGTTGAATAGCACGTTGGGCTTGGCATGACCAGCCCACTGTCCATGTACAAATGGCATTCCTTCAGAAATGCAATGGAAAGAACCCACTGAAGGAGGAGGCTGAGCATGGAAAGCTGTCTTGAGCTGAGCTTGGAGAAAGCCTAGCATCAATGCTAGGAGTGGGCTGGAGCCCTTTGAGCCACAAGCTGGAGATGTTGGGCTGCTGGCTGGAATAATAGGGAGCTCCCGCCTGAAGACCAGTGGGGCTGCAACTGATGAATGCTCAGCTTCTTTCAGCATGTCAGCTACTGACTGCCGCAGTGGCAGAAGACACTCATGGACTGTGTCTTACAGAATTAAAGAATCATAGAATGGTTTGGGTTGGAAAGAACCTTAAGATCATTCAGTTCCAACCCCCTGCCATGGGCAGGGACACCTTCCACTAGACCATGTTGCCCAAGGCTCTGTCCCGCCTGTCCTTGAACACTGCCAGGGATGGAGCATTTACCACTTCTTTGGGCAACCTGTGCCAGCACCTCACCACCCTCACAGTAAAGAACTTCTTCTTTATATCTAACCTGAACTCCCCCTGTTTAAGTTTGAACCCATCACTTCTTGTCCTATTGCTACAGTCCCTGATGAAGAAAGAATCCCTCTCTTCTTTGCTGCTGCATGTTTGAAGTGACCTGCACATGCAGAGTGATACATCTTACTCTGATATTTGCTCTGGAGACCAATCTTACAGTTTACCTGCAAGGCTTCCCCCAAACAACTGTTAGCAAATTGCTTGTTCTAATTTTGCACATCATGTTCCTTTTGGAAAGCAGCGACTGTTTGGCTCCTTCCCTAGCGAGCAGCTGAGTGCAGTTACGGACTAAGGAGTGATAAAGCCCAGGAGTGATAGCCACAACAAGGAGATGGGAAACTGCATCTCCAGAAGAAACTGCAAGGAGGAGCAGGGAGCAGGCATTGAGATGATGAAGAAGGGCTGATGGTCTCACACAGAGTTGAACATAAAGCCACAGAGCTGACTAAACCCAAGTCTGGAAGCAGGGACACTTGCAAGGACACAATGCTGGCAAAAGCTTTTATAAACTTTGGTTTTCTGTGCCAACTTTGCTACTTTGAGTTGCTTTTAGTTGAAAAGTGCTATGTTCTAATTTATATCTGGGTTTGTCTTTGTGAAGTGCTGGGTCCATGCCAGGGGTTTGGCTGACTCAGGGTCGCAACATGCCCTGGCAAGAAGTTGAAGCCTGGAGCTGAGGAAGAAACAAGATGATGCCTTGAGAAATCCCGTATAGGCTACATCAGACTTATTTGGTGGATCAGTGACATAGGACAGTGATTGCTCTTTTAACTCCCAGCAGATGGCCATCCCTTACATCCCTGGACTAAGATGGAAAGTGGCCAGGAAGTTGTCAAGTCTGGCCCTAACTTGCAGGCCAATTAATTAATTGGTCTTTAGGATAGTGAATACAGTGTGTTCATTCCCTTCTTCTTTCCAACATACCAGTTGGCTTACACAGGAGATTTCAGCATTGACTCATTCCTGCATTTTCTTCTCTACCAAAGCAGTGACTGAGTTGGAAGTTGCTGATCGCATTAGAGAAGCTGTGTTGTAATTCAGTGCTAAGCCCATCTCTTTCAAGGTGGTGCACTCCCTCAGCTGATTCCATTGTTTCTGCTTACTACCGTCACATCTGTGCACCTGCCCTGGTTTCAGCTAGGACAGAGTTAATTTTCTTTCTAGTAGCTGGTGCAGTGCTGTGTTCTGGCTTTAGTTTGAGAATAACACCGGCAACACACCAATGGTTTAGTTGTTGCTCAGTAGCACTTACGCTGATCAAAGACTTTTCAGTCTCATGCTCTGCCAGTGAGGAGGGGCATGGGAAGCCAAGAGGGAGCAGAGAGAGGACACCTGACCCAAACTAGCCAAAGGGGTATTCCATTCCACAGCACATCATGCTCAGTGTAGAAACTGGGGACGGGTGGCTGAGAGCTGCCAATTGCTGCTCAGGGATGGGATGGGCATTTGTCAGTGGGCAGTGAGCAATTGTACTGTGCATCACTTGTTTTTCTCTCTCACACCCTTCTTTTCATTACAATTGCCATTGTTACTGTTATTGTTAGTAGTAGTGCTACTACTTCTATTATATTTTACGTTATTTCAATTATTAAACCGTTCTTATCTCAACCCAATGGGCTTTACCTTTTTCCTGTTTTCCTCCCTGTCCCACTGGAGGTCAGGATGGGGAAGTGGGTGAGCAGCCATGTGGCACTTAATTGCTGGCTCGGGTTAAACCATGACAATCCTTTTTGGCACCCAGCATGGGGCCTGAAGGCCTGACATAATGACAGATTTGTTATAAGTGGAGACCAGTGATGAGTGGCATTCCACAGGGGCTGGTGTTGGGGCCAATCCTGTTCAACATCTTTGTTGATGACATGGACAGTAGTACTGGGGGCAACTGCAGCACATTTGCTGATGTCACCAATCTGTGTGATGTGGTTGACATGTTGGAAGGAACAGGTGGAATCGAGAGGTGTCTGGACAGGCTGGAGAGATGGGACTGTGCTAACCTCATGAAGTTCGACAAGGCCAAGTGTCCAGCAAGGTCCTGCCCCTGGATTGGGGCAATCCCCAGCAGAAACACAGGCTGGAGGAGACTGGATGGAGCAGCTCTGAGGAAAAGGACCTAGGATGTTGGTCAGTGAGATGCTCCACGTGTCTTGGCTTCAGTGTGGACTTGAGCCCAGAATAGCCCCCCATGCCCTCCACCCCTATGTGTGCATGTAGGTTTTATCCTGCCAGAGGGGAGATTGAGATGAGTTCTTAGGCAGAAGCTCTTCCCTGTGAGGGTGCTGAGGCACTGGCACAGGGTGCCCAGAGAAGGTGTGGCTGCCCCATCCCTGGCAGTGTTCAAGGCCAGGTTGGACACAGGGGCTTGGAGCAACCTGCTCTAGTAGAAGGTGTCCCTGTCCGTGGCAGGGGTTGGAACTGAATGAGCTTTAAGGTCACTTCCAACCTAAACCAGTCCATAAATCTATTATATTAGTTTAATACTCGCTGATCACAATCTTGATTTATTTGCTCTCAGAGTTGTTGCACGTGTTTTTAGAGTTGCATTATGTAGTACCTTACTTGCAGTACATGTTTCCTGTCATGGTGCTCATCATTGCTGGGGCCTGGGCTAAGCTTATTGGTTTGATTATTTTTCAATATTTGTTTATTATATGATAGAGTTGCTGGTTCTGACACTAACCTGATATGTGTAACTCAGCATTACCATAACCTCTGTATTTTGGGAACCATCTATTGGGAACTATTATAATTACACATTTTACGTTTTCTCAGAGACACAATCTATGAAGGAAACATCTCTTTCTTCTCGGGAAACAACCTTCGGATGTTGAAACTAGCATGGCCCTATTGCTAGGAACCATCATATTGCTGCATGTAGTTAAGGTTTTGTTTAGGGTTAAGCAACTATTTGCAGCTACTCCAACTCCCACGACAGGCACAGTAGCTACTGCTACCCTGGTGAGAGGTACTGCAACTACTCATACCCTTACAATGGGTGATGCAGGTGAGCCAGAGGACCAACCCATGTTGGTATTGGATGCCCCCATACACAAGAAGAAAAGGACACTGAAGACAGCTCATTTAGTGGAAGAGAACAAAGCAGAGCCATCAAAAGAACAGGAGGAAGAGGCAGAACAAGAGGTAACAACTTGTTCCCAATCTCTGAGTGAGCTGCAGGATATGTGAAAAGATTTATGCCATCATCAGTTTGATTTTGGATGAAAATAGACAATGAATTTAATTGTATAATATGAATTGCTACTTAACTCTGTATATTACCTGCATTGTTATGACACTTCTATGGTAGCTATATGCCGTATCAAGGGTATTCAGTAAAAATCACACAGATTAATGAAGAATGAACTTTGATGGAACTGGACAGTGGTGGCTTCAGAATTGGCTTCAACATGCAACAATCCAACACCACACACCATCTTCCCTGCCCTGAAAGACTGTTATGACAGATGGAGCCCAAAGTCATCAACTAAATGAACTTAATGGACTTTTACAGGGATGGTCCATAGACTGAGAGAATATATCTGTGTGTATATATCAAAAGACAGGAACGGTGATGGTATGTGGGCCCTGGCATGACATAAATGGTGTGGAGTAAGGAGTGGATACTGTCCTGATTTGGGCTGGGATAGAGTTCATTTTTTTCCTAGTAGCTGGTGCAGCTCTGTGTTTGGGATTTAGTCTGAGAACAACGCTGATTGATAACACACCGATGTTTTCGTTGTTGCTCAGTAGCACTCAGTCTGATCAAGGACTTTTCAGTCTCTCGTGCTGTGCCATGGAGGAGGGACACAAGAAGCCAAGAGAGAGCAAGAGACAGGACACCTGACCTGAACTAGCCAAAGGGGTATTCCATCCCACAGCGCATCGCTATTATTATTATTGGTACTGTAATTGTTATATTTTACTTTATTCCAATTATTAAACTGCCCTTATCTCAACCTTTTCCCAATTTTCCTTTCCATCCCCCTTGGATGGGGCAGGCAGTGAGCAAGCCGCTGTGTGGTACTTAGTGCCCAGCAAAGCAACCAGCAGCCAGCACCCATCTCTCACATCCGTGTTGGTGGACAGAGCTGTTAAACAGCCTGAGCTGCTGGGTGTCTCTACCTGCTCACCACTTACTTACTCTGCACCTTACTTTACAAGACAAACTCGACAGAGCACTTCAGCTCCTTCTTGCCTGTAGTTTGCATCAACAGCCCATTTTGGCAGGGCTGCACCATTCCTTCCCAAGCCCTGCTCATTTCCGCAAACAGGTGTTCCCATGCTGGCTATAGCCATGTGTGCAAACTGTGGGGGGAGAAGATTGATTTTTCTGCCAGTTTTGTCATTAGAGTTGTCAGGTTTTTTTCTAAAGACTGGTTAAAAGCACAATTTGGTTCCTTTGAAGTGGCTATTTACAAGTGGATTTGTGCAGCTAGCACTGTGCTAAGTAGCGTCAGAGGCAAGAAAAACCATTCCATTAAAAACTTTTAAATGCAATTAGCTCAACTCAGAAATCATCACCAATGTTCTCATTTTCAGTGCAAGCCTGCTTTTGTCAACTATACCTTTCTCTAAGAGGTGCTTTAGAACTGCACGGAAGCTATAATATATTGGTGGTAGAGAAAATGTAGCTTTAGATTTGAGTACAGTACAATTCAAATCTCAGTCCAATCGAGAGTATGACCACATTCAGTTGTCCTCCAAAGCTTTCATGGTCTTGACAATGGCTCCTTCCATGCAGTAGTCTTGGCAGCTAGCTTTAAAAGCCTACAGTGAGTCTCTGAAGGTATCATAGGTTGTGTTTTTCCTCCCAGGAATCTGTTTGGTAAAGATGCCTGGGTACCCATAGTGGGAGAAGATTTCAAGAGGGTGATAAAGATGACTTCACAGATGTCTGTTGCCACAGGACCTGGCATTAAATAGGACAATCCTTTGTTTTCTGTCCAAGACTTTAACAGAGGTTTTTATACACAGATGGTTCTTACCTGAGCCTTGGGCCAATTCTCTGGTTAACAGAGTTTGTGGTACCAACTTCTCCAGCAAGACATCCTGCAGAATTAGTGTGTACATGTGGAGACTCCATGCTCCTGGCACCGCCTGGAGCACTCCTGGCACATATAATAACTCCTTGCCGAAGTCCATGTTGACATGGATTTAACCAGGATTGTGTTTCTTAGCTGGGAAATAGCTGGAAGAGACGGGGAACCATGTAGTTTTGGAGGAGGAAGGCCAGGAAAACCTCAGGATGCAAAAGAGTTGCTGAGTTGAAAGAAAACAATTTCTCAGAGATGTGAATCAGCCTCAGAGATGTGAGGCTCTGCCTCGTTGCTGGAATACTCCAAAATACTTCAGCTGAAGAAGATGAGAGACTCCTAGTCTTGCTGCAGGCAGGGATGACTCAAATGGAAAGGCATGGTGTGGTTCCATGGGTGGAGGAGGGTGCTCCCCTCCAAGAAGGCAGCAGAGGTATTTTTTGTTACTACTGTGAACTAGGCTGAGTTGCCTGTTGTTTTCATGGATTGAAGTGGAAAGGTTGTTTTGAGACATTGAATGAGCAAGGTGGTGGCTGGGAGGCAGCACTAACCCAACAGGTATCTTCTGTTCTCCATCACCAGCCAAGCACACAGCCTCCGTCAGGTTCCCACCTCCTCTCATCCCTACAGCTCTTCTAAAAACTCCTGCTCCTCCTGTTTGGCACTGTCAGCCCTGGGATGAGCATCTCGTGGGCAGAGCTTTTGCTCTGGTGCTTGAGCCTTACCCAGGAATGCTTGTTCTGCTCTGCTAGGGAAAGCAAGGAGCAATGGGAGCAAGGCAAGAGACAGGACAGAATCATAGAATCACAGACTGGTTTGGGTTGAAGGGGCTTTAAAGCTCATCCAGTTCCCACTCCGTGCCTCAAGCAGGGAACCTTCTTCCACTAGATCAGGTTTCTCCAAGCCCAAGTAACCCGGCATGACTCACAGACTGACTTGCCTGCAGCAGTCTGAGAGTGCTGATCTGTGGCAAGTGGAACCCAGTCCTTTAGTTTTGTAAATTTTTCACACTGGAAAATATCTGGAGTGGCCACTTGTGTGTAAGTCAAGCATGGCCCAGGTCCTGTGCGCTGTGCACGACTCACCAGCTCAGCTCCTGCTCGAGGTCTTTGTGCAGTTATTAAGAGAAATTTTATTTAAACACATAATGGCACAGAGAGGTTTTTTTGTCCTAAAATGAGGACAATGCATTCTCTGTATTTGCTTTTACTTTTCTATATTCATCTTCTTACAAGATTATTTTCAATTACCTTATTTAGAACCAAATTGTCCCTGTAGCATTTCCCTATTAAAATACACATTTCCCTGCAAAATACTTGCAGCAAATCCTGATTTAGGATGCTGCTGACTGTGCCAATTTGTCACAAATCCTGATTTAGGATGTGTTGACTATGACAGTTTGTTGTCAATCCCGATTTAGGATGCTGCTGACTGTGCCAATTTGTCACAAATCCTGATTTAGGATGTGTTGACTATGACAGTTTGTTGTCAATCCCGATTTAGGATCTTGTCAACCATGCAACTTTGTTGCAGGTGAGTTATTTAGGTTGCTCTAAGAATCACCATCAAAGGTATTAGCCAAAGTGGTTTCAATATGATGTCAAAATGAGACTTCAGTGGCAAAGTTCACTCTATTACTTACTACGTGAATGACACATACAAAGGAAAACCAAGTTAGAATCAAGTTTGAATGATTCACAGAGACACCAGAGACACAAAAGAGTAAGGGAGACCCTCCCAGTGAGTCACGAGTTTTAGAGTGGACCCCCTTGTTTTCTAAACTCCTGGTGGAGCCTAGGGGTGTGGCTAGGTCCAGTCTCAGTCTCAGCCTTGGACAACAGCTTGTATCTAATGGAATTAGCTCCAAGGATTTATTAGTATTAATTAAACATTCTGTCTGCAACTTACCAAGTAAGAGATCTCTCTGGTAAGGAAGGATCTCTTTGTCAGGTAAGGAATCTCAAACCTTGAGAGGCATCACTGCCTAAGGGAGCAGTCACCTGGCATGCAGTCCAGTTGCAACTTAGAACTTGAATTGGATTAATCCAAAGATCCATCTTTAGTAGCAAGGTCTCTCTCTGCCCCAAGGAGCAACCTTGAGAGGCATCCCAGCTGAAGAGGAGATCACCTCCATGCAACCACACTGCCTACCAGGGGTTGCTCAGAAAAGGCTCGCTTAGGCTTTCTTTATGCGATAAAGGGTTTGGCTTGTAGTCAAATTGCATACAATGGGAAAGGTATGCCTGAGACTCCTTGTGTTCACAACTTTCCTTGCTTCTTGATAAATGAGTCTTGGAAAAAAACATCTGTTATCCATGTGTTAATTTCCTGATCAGTGTTCAAAGCTCATACACATTGATGCTCACTGTGTCCTCTCCATCGAGGACTGTAGTGATAGGACAAGCAGTAATGGGTTAAAACTGAAACAGAGGAAGTTCAGGTTGGATATAAGTAAGAAGCTCTTCCCTGTGAGGGTGCTGAGGCGCTGGCACAGGGTGCCCAGAGAAGCTGTGGCTGCCCCATCCCTGG